>RJWM01006007.1:0-87485 GCA_004363535.1 Dasyprocta punctata
ATTAAATGGTTGAAAGATTTCCAACTTAGATTCCTTTTTGATGGTGTAGATTAAGATTAATTCACTCAACAAATATGTACTGGGCACCAACGTGCCAGGAAAATCTTTTTCGTAAAGAGCCAGATATATTGAATACTTTAGATCTTGTGGACCACGACAGTGCTTCAACTTCTCAACTCTGCCATTATGGTGCAAAAACACCTACAAATGAATGTGTATGGCTGTGTTCCACCCAAACTTTATTTTGGACACTGTGGTGGTTAACTGATTATCAATGTGACTGGGTTGAATTGAGTCAGCATAGCCCTGGGTGTGGAAGTTCCACTTTAAAAAAGACTGTTATCTTGTTTTGAAATTTTGTACCATTGATTTGCAGACCAGCGTTAGAGAAAACAATGGCGGCAGCACCAAACAATCCCAGTCTGGGAACCAGCACCATGCGTGGGCCTGCAGCACACTGGAAACAGCCAGACCCCAGTCCCTTCCAGCCCGTGGACTGGCAGATAAGAAGTATCATTCACCTACCCCCTGCCCCCCTGCCACCAGGCAACCAGCTTATCTGGAGAAACGCAGGCTGTGATGATAGTTATTGAGGTGAAATGCAATTGGATGCCTGTGGTGCTTTGGTATTTCACTAAAATTGCAGGTCTAGGGCCAATGGTCTGATCATAGGTTGAGGATATCGCTAAGCAACGTGCCATCTAGAGGAGGTCTCCTTCTGAGGGTTGCAACCATTGTTGATTCCCTATGGTCTTTTTTTGAGGTCCTACATCGTTTCCATTGTTCTGTTGGGTTGGGTTTTTATTTTGTTTTGTTTGATTATGTTAAATCCCATGGCAGGAGAAGTTATTTCAAGGATAGCAAGATATACTATGGTAGCAATTTTAAATTTACTATTGCCTTGTTTTGAAGTCCTTTATCACATTCACTGTTTTATTGTTTGTTTTATTCTGTTCTGTTTGATTTATACTATGTCCAAAGTCATCTGCAGCTATTTTGAAGACATCAAGGGGCATTATGGTAACTATTGTTAATTTCATAATGTTTTGAAGTCCTGGATCTCTTATACTGGTTTGTTCTGGATGCTTTTATTCTGTTATATACACCTTAAAATTAAAAAAAAAAAATTTGCAGCATTGTTTTTATTGTTTTTTTTTTCTTTGAAGGAAGGAAAGAAGAAAGAAAACAAGAAAGAAAGCAAAAGGAAAAAAGAAAGAAAGAAAGAAAGAAAGCAAGCAAGCAATCAAGCTGTCGTCAGAATGGTATAAAATGACAACAGGAGGGAAGGATTTCAGCTGATCTTCCTTGGAGGTGCTTCCTTGCAACTGCTTTTCAGCAAAGAGTTTTGGCTGTTTCTTTTCAAAAGAGCTTTGGTTGTTTTCTTTCTTCAGGGCTTCAACCCTCATCTTCATCTTGGAGGTTGTCTGCTGGCTTCCAGTGCAAATCCCTCAGCCTTGTAGCACGGATCCTTTGGCCTTCTGGGACAGACACTTCAGCTTTCAGCACCGGCCCTTAGGCCTTCCCAGCACAGATCCTTCAGTCTCCCATCAAGAACCATTTGACCTCCTGATACAGACTTGCACAGGACACTGCCACGGGCCCCAAGCCCTCATCTCGATCCTTCAGGTCTCCAGTGCACAGACACGTGTTTTGTACTCTTCTACATCTGATTGTAGTAAGCACTAATCAGACACTGAAATCCAAATTTCATGTAATTTTCTGGTGTCATGAAATATTTGTTTTCTTTTGCTTTTGTTTTAATCATTTTAAAAAATGAAAACCATTAGTAGTTTACAGGTCATTCAAAAATAGACAGAGACCCATCTGGCTTTCTGGACACAGTCTGGCCAACCTTAAACCTCAGAACTATAGCAGTGAATAAAACAGAAGAATGTCCTTGCCTACAACAAGCTGCACTTCTATCCAAGAGAGAGCAGACAGTAAGAAATTAAATATAGGGGTTGCAGTATAGCTGGGGGCAGAACTTAGCATGCAAAAAGTCCTAGGTTCAATTCTCACCACTAAAGAAGGAAAAAGGAAGGAGAAAAGGTAGAGGAAAACTACTGATATCCCTCAGTATCTGAGGAGGATTGGTTTCAAGACTCCCTCATCATACCAAAATCCATATATGCTCAAGTCCTTCATATAAAATGGAACAGAATTTGAGTATCACCTGTGCACATCATCCAAAATATTTCAAATCATCTCAGATTACTTATAATATATTAGGTAAATGTATAAATCGTTGTTACACTATTATTTAAGGAATAACAAGGAAAAAAGTCTACACATTCAGTATAGATGCATTTTTTTTGTATGTGGAGTATTTTCTATCTAATTGTTTAAATCCAAAGATGCAGAACCCATAGATACAGAGGTTGACTGTACATTAGATGGCATACTAAATAGCATTAATATGATGACGAAAAATGAAACAGGACAGGAGATAGTTCATAGAAGGTTATAAAGGGAAGAGAAGACAATGGGGGCACCTACAGTTTTGTTTCTCTGGACATAATTTCAGATTTACAGGAAAGTATAGCAGTCTAGTATCCAGAATATATAAAGAACTCCTACAATCTTCAACAATAACACTCCCCAAAAAAACCCAATCTTAATAATGGGCACAGAACCCAAGCGTGAGGGTGCACACCTATAACCCCAGCACTTGGGTGGCTGAGGCAGAAGGACTGCCATGAGTTCAAGGCCAGCCTGGGTTACACAGTAAGTTCAAGGTCACTTGAACTACCCAGCAGGACCCTGTCTCAACCCACCCCACTCCCAAAAAAAGCAAAAGCTGGTGTAGGGTGGTGTGGTGGTGCACAGCTATAATCCCAGCACTCTGAGAAGGTAGGATAGGAGGATTCCAAGACCAAGTCCTGCCTGGGCAACTTAGCAACTTAGTGAGACCCTATGTCAAAATTGAAAAGAACAGTAGGCCTGAGATGGAGTGAAGGCCCTAGGTTCAATCTCCAGAACTGCCTCCCCCATATGGAGGGGTGGGGAAAAGACTGAAGAGACATAAACAGACATTTTCACAAATAAAATATGTAATGGCCAACAAGCACATAAAACTACATTCAAAGTCAAAGGGTGGCACATGCCTCTAATTCTAGTACTCCTGGGAGGCAGAGACAGAAGGACCACAAGTCTGAGGCCAGCACAGGCAACTTAGTGAGACCCTACCTCAAAATGAAAAAAATTTTTTAAAAACGTAGATACAATTCAGTATGAAGTCCCTGAAGTCAATCCCTAGTACCACTTTAAAAAAAAAAGTTCCTCATTAGAGAAATGAAAATCAAAACCATAAAGAGATGTCGATTCTCACTCATCATGATGGCCATGATGACAAAAAATAATAATGAAGTTAGTGAACACATACACAAATTATAATACTCTCACAGTGTTGCTGGGCATGTAAAATGGTTCACTGATTTACTGTGGAAAAAGTTTGGTGGTTCCATAAAAGTTAAAACAGAATTACCACACAACCCAGCAATTCTACCTGTCACTATGCAACCTAAAGAATTAAAAATAAATATCCAAATACGTATATAGGAATGTTCATAGCAATACTACTCACAATAGCCAAAAGGTGGAAGCAACCCAAATGTCCATCTGTGGATGAGTGGATAAATGCATTGTGGTATATACCTGAATAATGCTAAATGCTCCACCCCCAGATAAAGAAATGAAGTACTGATACATGCTACCATATCAATGAGACCCCAAAACATTACGCTAAGTGAAAAATGTAACATTGAGGTATGGTTCTAATTACATGAAATGTATTTGATAGTTAAAGCCATGAACAGCAGATTAAGAGTTTTCCAGATAATATAAAAGAGGGTAACAGCAACTATGGGGTGCCCTCTGGGGAAATAAAAATAAATGGAATAATATAGAGATAGCCGTTACCCAACAGTGTGAATATTTTAATTCCACTGAGCTACAAGTTTCAAAAGTTAATTTTATATTATGTATCTTCACCTCAAACAAACAAAAGAGCACAAAAAGAATGCATATGAAGCAAAAAAAAAACCAGGGCCGGGAGTTTGGCTCAGTGGCTTAAGCGCCTGCCCTGGCAGGCGCAAGGCTGTGAGTTCAATCCCCGGTGCCGCAAAAAAAAAAAAAAAAAAAAAAAAAAAGAATGCATATGATATGATTCTATTTATACAAAGAACTAGAACAGACAAGTTAATGTATGGGAACAGGGGCCAGAACAGGTGTGTTCTGGGAATGGGAATGAGTGAGGCATGAGAACCTTCTGGAGGGCTAGAAATGATCTGTTTCCTTATCTGGGTGCTGATGACACAGGGCTGTTTTCACTTTAAAAAATTTATGGAGCTTTCCCTTTAGAATAAATATTTATACATATTTACAGTCATGCTCAAAATATATATAGTCATGCTCATGAAGTTTACTATAATGTAAATTTTTTTTTTTTTTTTTTTTTTTTTTTTTGGTGGCACCAGGGATCAAACACAACCTTGTGCCTGCCAGACAGACATTTAAGCTACTGAGTCAAACTCCTGGCCCTAGTTTTTTGAGGCAAGGTCACACTATGTAGCTCAGGCTGGCCTTGCACTCGTGTTGTAGCCCAAGCTAGCACTGAACTCACAACACTCCTCCTACCTCAACCTCCCAAGTACTGGGATTAAAGGCATGAGCCACCACACCCGGCTATAATGTAAATTTTTTATACAGAAGATTAATTACGAATTTTTTTAGACACTCCACCGTGGGCCCAAAGGATCTGTCTGTATTATGGCTGCATACATCTATAATTTAACTTAAAAGAATCAATAAGTGATAATTCTCATAATCCTATGCCTTCAGATTCTGATCTGGGTCATGAAAATTGAAGCTAAAGAATCTTCTTTTCATGCCTGTCTGGCAGGCGTGAAGCTGCGAGTTTGACTCCCGGTGCTGCCAAAAAAAAAAAAAAAAAAAAAACCACTTTTCCTTTTTAATAAGCTTCTGCAAATGATTCTGATCCAACTGGATTGTGGTCCTCACTTTGAGAAAATGCAGTTTAAATGATCTCTATAAGCACATCACTTTCTTCTCCATCAGCCTCCTCTTCAGGAGGTTTATAAAGGTATCTATCAGCACTAACACAGAGGAAATCATAAGAAAGCAGTAAGTGAACTATGAGAAGCTACAAAAGTTAAATGCTCTGGGGCCAGGATTTACCTGAGTGGAGAAAAATTATGAGTATAGAAAACAAAGTGGGAGTCAATGGTAATGGACATAGAAAGCTTTCAGGTAATCATCACAGATATCCTCAAAAATATTATGTGTAAATCAAGAATTTTTCTGTTTTATATTTTCTGCTAAGAAGTAACTGAATCAATATAAAATAAATGATGTTGAAAGTTAAATGTTTTTTAGGAAGCTAGGAGAACGAAGGTTGAAAATGACTGCGACATGCTTGGACTTACATTTTTCACCACAAACACTAAAAACAGTACTTTACTCCTGGGACTAGAATTAAATAAAGGAACAATTTGGTTCAAGCTTATTTGGCTCACAATGTATTTTAATCTGCTGTAGCTCCAGCTCAAAACACTGGAGTGATATACTGTTGGTGATGGTTCAAATTGCTTCAATGAGAAATTCCTTGAAAACTCTTTAGTTTAATTTGAAATTCATTTTCAAAATAATAAACTAATACTGAAATCCAATTTCTATTTTAAAAAATAAATGAAAGCACATTCCAGTTTTACTCTTAGTGTTGGGAGAAGTCTCTGTTACAACAATTTGCAGCCACTCCAGCATTAAAGTAACGTCAAATGATCCATTCATTTCCTTGGTCTTCACAAGACAAAGTTAACATCTCTGCCCAAGACTTATTTTCAGCTATACCTTAAACTGAAATATTGTGTTAGTTACACGCAAAAGCTTCCACACACAGGAGCCAGCTGTCACTCAGCCCTGGCAGACTGCAGCACTGAAAACAGCTTTTTTTTAATTTTTTTTTAAAGAGAAGTTAGAAATCCAGCTTTTTAAATGATTTTCTTTATTTTTAAATGTTGACAACAAATTACAACTTTCAGAAACTACTGTATGGGCCAATCAACACATATCTGTGAATTTTCTTTTGCAACCTCTGGTCTGCATCGTTTTGTAAATGTTAAAAAGGTCCCAAACTTCTGCAGATGCAAAATCTGAGCTCTGGTAAATCTTCAGCTTCCCACACAACACAATCATCAGAAAAAGTAGTTCTTAGACACAAATGCTAGTCTTAAAACAAATCACGATTTCATCATGATTCTTACTTGAATATTTAAAACAATGAACACATATTACTATGGGAAACAGAAACATGATAATAAACAGAGGTAAGAAGTCATTTAACCTATGTTGCAGTCTAATCCCATGTCAACTCACCTCTACCTAGATCAGCCAGGTCAGTGATCAGCAATGAGCAAATTTCCCTGATTATAAAAAGTACAATTCAAAATCCATTTTTTGCTTTGCTGAAATAGGTCAGCTGAGCTTTCTACATAAAATCTAAAGGAAAGAGAATAGGGCCAGGAATTTAGCTCAGTGGCACAGTGCCCGCCTGGCAAGCACAAGGTCCTGAATTCAATTCCTGATACCCACAAAAAAAAAAAAAAAAAAAGAATGATGACACCATCATGGTATTTTTCTCCAATACCATTAGTTTGCACAATCTCACCTATAACTTTACCCAATGGTAAACTATCTTTATCAAGATGATCACAGAAAATAAGGTATTCAAAAAGATGACGATGAACACAGAACATACATAAAGGTACAAGGAAGGAGATAGGGGACATCAATGGTTGGAGAATATAATAAAAGTCACAGAAATAAAGAATGTCAATAGAAATAGAAGAAATAGGCAATGTCAATAGAAATAGAAGAAATAAGCAATGTCAATAGAAATAGAAGAACTACAAACATTTATAGAAAAATAAGGCTTTATCTATAAACCAGAGAATAAGCCCCCACAAAAGCAACCACTGGTTTATGGCTGTATTTTTTCTTTTGTTTTTCAGTTCTGGGGATTGAACCAAGGTCCTTCACATTAACCGCTAACCTCCATCCCCAGTCCGTGTGTGTGTCTGTCTGTCTGTCTGTGTGTGTGTGTGTGTGTGTGTGTGCATGTGTAAAGTGTTTTGTGAAGTCACTAAATTGCCGAAGCTGGGCTCTAACTTGTGATCTCCCTGCCTAAATCTCCCACAGTGCTGGGATTACAAGCATGGATCACCCTACCTGGCTAACAGTTGGCTCTTATGTTCGCATATGAACTTCAGTGACTTCAAAACCAAGGCAAAAGGCATACGAAATAAGTAGTAAATTTCAATGAAATTATGGCATTCAGATGGAAAACATTTACAGGAAGAAAAATTCTCAGGTAACCAAAGAAACAGTAACAAGCAAGTGCTGCAGTTTGTTTATGGTTTACGTGTCCCCCACGGGTCCACTGTGACTGAATTTTTGGTTGGTGGGGTGACACGACCAGTAGGTGGTGGAACCTTCGGGAAGTCCTAATGAGAGCTCCTTAGGTCATTGGGGTGAACACTCAGAAGGGGATTCTCACCAGACCCCTTAGTGATTCTCAGAAAGGGCTGCTATAAAAGCCTGAGTTTGGCTCCTCCCAGCTCCCTGCTTCCTGGGCTGAGATGTGACGGCTTTCTCAACACACACTACTACCATTGCCAACTGCCGCTCGCCACCTGAGGTCCTAACTAGAACTGAGCCAATGCACGTGCCATGACACTGAGCCTCCAAATCTATAAGCCAAGTAAACTTTCTAAAGTTAGCTGCCAAGCCAAGCATGGTGGCACTTTCCTGTAATCCCAGCCCTCAGGTGGCTGAGGCAGGAGAATCGCCACAAATTGAAGCCAGCCTAGACTATGGAATGAGTTCAAAACCAGCCTGGAATACATAACAAGACCCTGTCTCTAAATAAATAAACAAATAAACAAAGTTAGTTTCCTCAGATATTTCATTATAATAACAAAAAGTTGACTAATGCAGTAAACAACTCAGGTATCTACTCAAACATCCAAGAACATCGCCATGAGTGGATCTGGAAATGGCCCCTCCATCTTCTTTCCCAGTTCGCCTGTTCACCATTTCTCTGCATCTTTTTTAGATGGAGGTGAACTTGAAGGGTATAAATCTACCGATTATACTGCCCTTTGTTTAGTTCTGAATAAACAATAAAAAGAAGGTGAAACCTGGAAAAACTTTATTATTAGCGAGTTTTATTTAACTGTGTTAACCTCATTTTCCATGACTAAATAACTGGAAAATGTGAACAATAACAGAGACCTGCAACATGGAAGTCACAAGAGAATTATTAGTTTCTCTGAAATTTTGGTACAGGATTGACCTAAAAAAATCTGTTGTCATAGGACCACAGAAAACAAAGTAAAAAAAAAACACTAGATAGATCTTGCAGTTTAATATCCAACTGGCAAGCAGTTGTGAACCACTTGTTAAAATACTTCCAAGGGAAGTTATAGCCATATGATATGAGCATATTGCATCCAAAAACACAAGAAACATAGTTCCCATATAGCACAAGTGATTTACCATGATAAATTTCCTTAAATTAATGATTATTTATGGAAACCACTACATATTTGCATTGAAAATAAAACCCAGAAAGTCTACTTCCATGCATATGTTATGAAAAAGGCACATGAAATGGTGCCATGGTGATACTGCCTGTTCTTAAGAGTTACTCTTTAAAACTCAGTTGTGCAGGAACATTTTCACCCAAATATTGAACAATTATAAATAATTAAGACACACTTTACAGAAATACATACTATTAATTATGTTTGGGTACTTAGCCAATTATTACATTTATGAAGACTAGAAAGTTCAAGAATTAATGGACTTTAACTAATAAAGTTCAGCAGAGTTAGCCAGAAAATATTTTTATTAGGCCCAAATGAAGTATCTTTCATTCATTAATATAGAACCACAGGGCATACTTAGAAATCAGAGGCTCAATTATCTAAAAAGGGTTCCTAAGGAAATAAAAAACTTTCCATTTCATTCTGTAACTGCTCCTTAACGACAGAAAGTATTCTTTCTTTCTTGGCATTCTTACTTTTCTCTCTTCCTCAGGACATACTTACAGATGCACTGGCTGCTTTACAGACATACTAAAAGTTCTTGCTGTGGTTGATCAAAGTTGGAATGCCTAGGGAAATTACTCAACCTAGACAGCCCGGAATTGTATGCAGCCAAGTAGTTACTGTGCTCTACTTTTAACATGTGTTAAAGTAATATTTTAGCTATCCTGAATGTAAGTTGAGAGAACATTTGCTTGCGTCACACTCTGTGAATACTTAAGTCAAATACAGTATGTGAATACTATGTTTTAGTGTCTGTGACAGTTCATTTTTTTAACTGTTCAATTACACAAAAGAAAACATACTTCATTTAAAAAAAAAAGTTACAGAACAGCATATGTACTTACAAAACCCTTCCACAATCTTCCTAAAGTGCTCAAGATCTCCCGGACAAAAAAAATGTTGGTATTTGTTCATTATACCCATTGTTGGTCTGGCATAAAACATGCTACTAAAAAATAGAACCACATGTTTTTCTTTAATTTACTACTGAAAATACATTAATTTTAAAAAGCACTGCTTACCTCCTTTCTATTATTAAGCTGCCTAATTCACAAATGTGATATAATTGAGCAGAAAAAATGACATCACAGCAATTTATTTTCACTTTTTTATTTGAAAGCCACAGAACTGTAATACAAAGAGTTACTTGTCAAGCTTAACAAAAAACCTCTAAAATAAAATATTGGCTTCAAGAGACTTCCACATCTGAAACAGTTTTAAAGTTTGTTTTAGTTGGATTCTTTATGATGTCCAGGAAAAGGTTAGCACACATGGTACCTGAAATTGTCCTTTCCACATGAGCTACAACAGAAAAGACAAATGTAGCTGTTTCTCCAGTATTGCCAAATTTGGCATCCACTTATATTTCCCTTCAACCTAAATAATTGTTCCTTTTAACCATGTTGACAATAATATGACAATATCACTCAAAAAGATCTTAACAGACCATGGAATTACAATTATTTAAACCATCTTTCTATCATATGAAATTGTCAGAATGGATATTATTAACTTTTAAATCCTCTAGTAACTATGCTTCTTTTTATTAAAAAGACTTCCAACTCACTAGAAAATGTTGTTAACATCTGCACCTTACTCTAGGAGAGGGAAACAGAAATGACTTCCGCACTCTGAATTTTCCATGAAGCCTCGCGTGTTACAGTGTTGATACCCTGTGCTTGCATGTCACAAGCTGTCAGAAAACGTGTGCACCATGCAGGAAGCTGGATCCTGGAGGAGAATGACTGACAGCGAAAACTCCTGGGTGGTGGAAATGGCCAAAGAACTTTTGTCAACTGGGATGTCTAGAACTCAATTTTACATTGTTTCCTAATAGTCACACGCAATCCTTCATTATTCTAGCACAGGGTAAAGTCAGCCACCAAGGTAAAGCTCAGGTGGATGGAAGGATGACTAGATATAGAAATGTGCAAACACAAATAATTAAAAAAAAACTTTTAAGAAATATTTTGTTTCACTGTGAAGCAAGTTTAGAATATGATCTTGATGGGATTATTAAAATTTTTTCTTAAGATTTTCTTCCTTGTTCTTTTCCAGATTCAGAATAAAAACAGATTTGAGAGATGTACAAAACTTAAAAATCAAAAGGTGGTCTTTAAACATCATAGTATCAGCCTATGATTTTGCTGAACACAAAAATCTTCTTAGTCTAGTTCCTTCATTACCAAGAGCAAAACAACAACAAGAAAAGTGTTGTTAGACTATAAAACTGATGTCTCACGTGACGTAGATCCAAACAAACACAATAACAAAGAGAATGATTTTAAAACTCACAACATCATAAATCCTAGGACCAACCAACAAATCTGAGTAAGTCCCTTTTGTGTAGTATCACTAAAAGTACTGGACTAAACAATGTTTTACACTGAAAAGTCCAAAAGTCTGAACTGCTTTCAAACAGTCAAAACACAAAATTATCACCTCTATCATACTACCATTTTTTGCTTTACACGACTCAAACTAAATTCCAAAATGCAGTATATTCTTGAAAGTAACAACTCCCAGAGTAAATAGAAGTTCACACAGAAAGCTACCTGTTCCTTAGGAAATACTAAATCTGGTCTTAGACCAAATCTCCTACCATACACAGCCAACATGAATACATCTGATGAAGCCCACATAGTTCAGCAAGAAAAGGTTGGAAAAGACTGGAATAACTTTATCTGCCCATCAGTGCAAAGCAAAGCATGACAAACTCTGGTTCCTGAGTGTTTTCACTAGGTCAAAAACTAATGCAGGGTTTTGGTGCAGTGCAAAATTATTCTGAAATATAGTACTTGATTCTGTTTTCTCTTTAGTCTTGAAAAATAAAAAGGAAAAAAAACCCACTGCTTTTCCACAAAGCAGGTACTCTGTGCTAGAAAACACAATTCATTTCTAAGGTGTCAGAAAAAGAATGGATGTATCTAATGTGTGAACACAATCCAGTAAGTTACAAGTTGCCCCTTAATACTAAAGGCAAAAATCAGCATCAGTACTCAGAAAAAAAAGAAGTGTTTTAAAAGAGTGTAACTTACTTTTACTGTCCCAGGCTAACTGGCTCTGTCTGGTGCTTCTTTGTCTGCACATGGCCACCCACAGCCTGTCTTCTAATTAAATCAATGCTCTACCAGCTGAACAAGCAAACAAGTTGCCTCCCATCTGTGTACAGCTCTTCAGGACATTTCCCTTGGTCAGAAGGTGGAAATTCTTGAGAGAGGTGATTTTCTCTGCCTCTTCACAAGAAGAACATGGATACTTGGCTGGATGCAACTCCATGAAGTGTAACTGTGTGTGTACACCTCAAAAAATAAAACAAAAATGCAGAGAAACATAAAGACTCCATACACACTGGAATACACAGAAATACTGAAGCACCACTGAAAATACTGCTAAACAGGCAGGCAAATAGGGTCTCTGAAATAATCAACAACATCAAGTTTTTTAAAAAAGGGAAAAAAACATCTAAACTCAAAACTTAAATTTCATACAATGAAAATGTTTAAGTACTAAAAAAGAAAAAGGTAAACTCTCTATTTCACATACACAAAGGGAGGACTGTCAACCTATTACAAATATATAAAACATATTATCAATGGAAGAGAACAAACTTTTAAGGGTGCCCAACCTAAAATGAGATTCACCAACCATATTACAATTTGTGGACAGTTACATACAGCTAAGTGCAGTAAGCTGAATCTAAAATGTGTTCAGCCCTGTGAGGTAGAGGGGAGGGAGCAAGGGATCACTGAAATACTCAGGAATACTCTGTTTATGAAAAGATGATTTCTGCAAACAAAAGCTGTGCAGGAGAATGGACATGCTCATTTATTTATATAGCTGTTAACTTTCCAAATAAACAGAAATGACCTTAACATGGATGCCCCATCTTCATGCAATTAAAAACCAAACTGAAGGAAGGTAAGGAACAGGATAGCACAAAGGATCTGCTCCCAGAGGAATTCACAGTCAAAGTTGTTATAAGTTTGGTGAGGGTCGGGGGGCCATATCAGCCCTCCTCAATATCCCCTTCCTTCATACAACCATATGCCAGCAGCAAGGTGCACCATCTCCATGACCGCTAAGCATTTCAAGGTCTGCCAGGCAACAGGTATTCTCTCTATCCCCCTAAGGCACACATAAAACCGAAGACACAAGTACAAATCCCAGGGGAGGAACGTGGCCAATTCCTACCACTGAACAGAGGACTAGGCTGGAGCCCACCTACAATGAATGGACTGCTCAGCAGTGATCAGCATCCTAGAGATTCTGTGCTAAAGAAATGTATGTGGAGCTGGCTGTGCATACAAGAGAATACAGAGGTACAGACAAACATACAACAATATTACTTTTAAAAATATAAACACACAATAATGCAAATACCTACATTCTTTCTCTTATTCCCCAAAATATCAGCCACCCGGATGTTGCTTCTTAAAGGACATTTCTTAAGAGTTCATAAGCAAGCAATATGTCAGATTATATAAAGATCCAAAGATAATGGATACAGAATGATAAAAGAATGTATGTTCAATATATCAGCTCTATAAACACAAAAGTATTTGAACAATAAATCAGTTTCAACCATGAATTATGGTCTCTCTTGACCACAAGGAGGCTTACAGGATGAATCAAGTCAATCAATATAAGTTCACCAAATCTCCTTTTGGTTTTTTATTTGTTTGCAGTACTAGGGATAGAACCCAGGACTTTGCACATGCTAAGCATATGCACCACTCTGAGCTACATCCTCGGCCCAACAGAACATATCTAACAAAGGAGCCTCTAAAATTTGCCTTTCACCACATGACATGTAAAATCTACTCCTATCATTATTTAGTGTGCAGATTTTTATCTATATCATAATAACAGGTTTCAAAATGAACTGACCAAAATGTCTCACATCTTCAACATTTCTTCCAGACTCATCAGTTTTAAATAACAACCTTCCAAAAGTTTGCCATTCATATTCCACTTACTATTTTTTAAGTCTTTTTAAAACCATGTCTTAGTACTTTTTTTTTTTTTTAGAAAAACACTGATGTGCAAAAGGAGTTTCAGTATTTTCAGCGGTTCATTTTCAATCTGAACTCATGAAACACATTCTACTTAAGGACCAATCCTAACAAAAATAGTGGCATCATGACTCACCTAGATTCACATCCAATTTCCTCAGAGAAATTCGGAAACTGTTCCATGTGAAATATGCAATATTATGGTCTGGAATTTTAAATCTGCCATCACTATCTAAACCAAAACTATTTTACAAAAGTAGCCAAGAAAGGGAAAAGAAGAAGATATAAATCTGTATATATGTATATGTAAGATAACCAAAACAAACATACTGCTGAATGTATTAGTTATTGAGAAAGAACAGTTAATACTCATATGATTAGATCAATTTTACATGTCTATATCTATTAATGTAAACAAACATTTTGAAGATAACGATACACAATATTGCAACCATTGTCAAGTTTCTATCATCCCGTTTTGTAAACCTATAATGTTACTGTTGTGCATTCACTCTAGTCGTTTGTCTCTTGCTTTCTGTCTTTTTTATGTCTTTTTTTTTCCTCTTTAAAAAAAAAAAGTAGCCAAGAAATCAACTACATTCCAAATGTGCAGTCCCAGATGTGAAGACCAAGTTGTTTACAATATTAGTCTTCTCTGTTGAAGGAAACCACAGCTGAATCACCCAATTAATAGAATTCACTTCCTCATCAGTTGTAAGAATAATCTATCACAGGTATAGAAGGCAATGGACTCACCTCCCCTCCCAAATCTTAAGGGAAGAAGTTGATCAGATTAATAGGTTTGGACTCATTAATAGGTTTGGTCTACTCCTGCTTTATCTAAATGAAGAAAACACTCCCTCTGGTGTACAGAAGTGGTAGTCTTCAGACAAAAATGGACATGTGGACAGAAAAATGATCACTGATTTCTAAGGAAAGTCAAAAAGTATGTGTCCAATGGGCCTGCATAAATTTTATGTGAGAACTTCTTTTGACTTTACCTTGTGTCTTCTTCCTCTACTGCATCAAATTAAGATCAGTTTATTTTTCACTATTTGGGAAAGTACAAATTAACATTTTTTTAAATACAAGGACAGATACCCTTTCTTGCCGATAAGGACCATTAAACCACATCAGTTATTTCAACCCACAAATAGTAGTGTTCAAGGAATTCATGCCAATTTTAGCACAAAATTAATAAAACAACAAGCAAATTTAAATAAGATTATTTCTTTAATCAAAAGTATAGCCCAGAGTCAAATGTGGAATGTATGATGACTGTCCAGATATAATCAATAATGAGGACAAGACTTAACTGAATGGATCAACCAAAGTTAAAGATAGGTATTTACTCTCAAATTAAACATAAAACAGCACTTTTCATAAGGCTAAAAGGACTTAATATTGCTTCTTATATTCTTGAAAGTACATATTAGAATTCAGTTTTCTTGTACCTTTCCATTGACCCAGTATTGCAGCACTTCTTCAACTGAACTCTTCAAATGAAAACTACCCTGGTTTAATGGGGTAAAACCCAGTCACGTAATGAGATAGAAACTGCAGGGCACCGTATAAGCAGACTTCCAATGTAATTGTTAAGATTCTTCCAATATAATTGTCAAAATTCTTCCCATTAGTGTAGACTTGGCCTTTGACTACTAACTTATATATTTCAATCTAAGATAGCACAGAAAAAAAAAAAATAACTCCCCATTTCATGTGTCTATCCCCACCTGTCCACCCCACTACTTACTTTCTATGTCTCCATGAATTTAATTACTATAGCACTCATTTCTCTCTCTCTTTTTTTTTTTTTTTTTTTTTTTTTTTTTTTTTTTTTTTTTTGTACTGAGACTTGAACCAAGGGCCTTTGCACTGAGCTACATCCCCATACATTTACAAAAAATTTTTAAAAAATAATTTGGGACAAAGTCTTATTGAGTTGCTGAGTTGCTTTTTTGTTAACAACACATTGAATTGAATACATTGGGTTGAATAAAATATATTCTTTAAATAAAAAAAAAAGAAAAAAATAAGATAGCACAGAAAACATAAATTGCTAAAAATAATTAATTGAGATTTTTCCTCATTGATAAAATTAAAGGGTGAGGGGAGTACACTAAACTCATCAGGAGACTATCCTATGCTATATCATCCATATGACTTATTCCAATCAAAAACAACACATTTTTTCTAAATTCATAACTATACTCTCAAAAAATACAGGGCATCCTTCAAAACTGTAACTCCTATTTTCGTAGTCACAGTACTCCTTATTCTAAAATGTATTCTTAAGTATAAATAGGTAATCCCTTTAAAAGTAGATGAAAATTGAATAATGTTGCATATTCAACATTACATGACTTGAGAAAATTAGTTATTCTAAGATTTTTTTTAAACTTAATTTTACTCAATTTTGTCTTCATAGTTGCCATGACAGTGTACCCCCAGTGATCAATTAACCCTCTTTCACCAGGGATTTAGCTCAGTAGCTTAAACGCCTGCCTGGCAGGCACAAGGTTGTGAGTTTGATCCCCGGTACCAAAAAATAAAATAAAATAAAATAAAAACCCTCTTTCCACAAACCCATGCTGATTGCACGAACTGAAACTCTCAGGACATAATCTTCTGTGCAAAGAGTACTTTTCAACTAATGAAGCAGGTTAGACAAAGCACTCCTTGTGTGTGCTTTGAGCAAAGGAAAGACTTGGGAGTAAATTCATCAAACATCTTTCTAGATGGGCACAGTGGCATACACCTGTAGATCTAGCATTCTCGGGAGGCTGAGGCAGGAGAATCACAAGTCTGAGCATAACCTGAATAATTCGGGAACTTAAGAGCATCTCAAATTAAAAAATAAAAAAAAAAGGGGGGGATCAAGGTGTACCTCAGTGAGAAAGTCCTGAGTTCAAATCCAAGCACTAGGAAAAAAAATCACCTTTCTTACTCTTTCTTCTGTGACTGTTCTTTTTTAATCCACAATGTATAATCTTTGACACTGCAAAACGTATAACCTATCACTTCCAAATTACTTCATACCTATGGTAACTACTAAATTATACAGTACTTACTCAGTACCATACAGATTGGCATGTGCTAACCTTCATAACTCTGTGAAGTATGCATTATTATTATCCTCATACTAAAAACGAGGAAACTGAGTCAAGGACAGATTATAATGCACCCAAAAGCATATCTAATGATTAGCACAGCTGTCATAAGATGTATCACTCACAATAGGAAGGCACCACAATCTGCATGTTAGATGCTCCAAGGACCAAACTACAGTAGCACCAATACCCGCCCACCTTACCGGTTTACCTGTCTTAACATCAGGATTAAGTTCAAGGTGCTACTAAAAGAGACTAAAATCTACACAGCAATGTCCAAAGTCCCACTCCCCAATACACAGAAAGCGTTTTTCTACAGGAAAAAGCATGTGAATAGTACTCTGATATGAAAGCCTAAACAAAGAACCTCCATTCAGTCAAACTGGGAAACTCTATCACCTCCCTCTCATCCTCATCACTGTTTTATGTTCATGCCTTGCAAATCCTCAAATACCCTTCTTAGCCAGAAAAATATTTGTCTACAATAATCCTGTCAACTGCTTGATACCAATCTATCTTCTCCAAGTTGGAATCTTCCAAAGGCCTCAGTCGCCCCTGAACAAACTCATCAAAGCTCCACATTAAAAGAACTGAGAGACCCTCAGTTCTGTAATACAGAGAATTACAGCAAATTTGAGAGCCTTCTCACTCAATTCCTCAGTGTCTGTTATGGTGCACTACGCATATGAAATAATTTCCCAAGATGAATGTAATTATTATGTATTATAAACATATACTATACCAATAAAAAAATTAAAAAAACAAAACCACCTGTTGACATGCCTAGCAATCACACTGGAGCGAGGGCACCTCACAGAATATAGCTTTGGGTGGGTATTCAGCTGTCAGGTTTGTGATAAAACTCATCCTCCACTTTAAACACTTCTAAACAGTTGGAATTTTTGTTTGTTAAACAACAAAACATGTATCACTTCAGGGGAGTCCACGCTTAAAATTTTCCTGATGGAAATAGTGAGGAATTCAGCTATCCAGTCACCATTATCTTTTCTATTCATGAATCTCACAAAAACGAGAGGAAAAAAAGAACCAACCAACTTGTACACATTCTTCAGAAAAGTTCCCACCAGGGATACAGCTCAGCTGCACAGCACCTGCCTGGCAAGCACGAGGTCTTAAGTTCAATTCCCAGTAGTAAAAAAAGAAAAAAGAAAAAAAAACCACACACAGAAAAGTTCCCAATGAAAACAACCTAACAATATCACAGCCCTCTTCGTGTTAATAATGTTGGGAAACACTTTTTATGTAATTTATGGTTGACTAATTCAAGTTTCATGCCACCTGAGAACAAGGAACATAAACTCTAAAGTATGAACAGAAATGAAATACCTCAAGTTCCACCAGAGCTGCAGTTACTGCATCTGTCGCCAGAGCACCGGCCTGTAGTTTCTCAATTGCCTAAGAAGCCAAGAGGAGAAATCATTCACTGTAAAAAATCACAACTTCTCAAACATACCAATCAACTTTCCCAAGCCAAAAAAAAATTGCAAGAGACATTTCAGTTAGTAAAAATTGGCTACTAAGTCTATTTCATAGTTCGAGATATATGTTATTCAGATTAAAATAAGTAATGTTTACATTAATTTATAACACAATACTATCTAAATCAAAAATAAATAGAATCTAACCACTAAATGTAACATGCTGAGAATTTACTAAGTGAGAGGGGCTTCACTACTCACAACACAATTCAAAACAGCTACAGAAACTACAGGAATTCAGTTTGGTTAAAATATCATGACAATTCGTAAAACATCATGACAATTCAGATAACGGAAGCTCAGCCTAAGTTAATAATTTCACCACTTTTACTACTCTCCCCTCCTACACCTATAAAAAAAGTGTCTCTCAGTTATGGACACATGTCAGGCAAAAAGATACATTTTATTTGACTAAAATATTTTTGACACTATAATTTATTTTCTATCAAAATAAAGAAATCATATTCCTTGTAATATAAACTACAGAGAATAAGTCCACAAAAATCACCTTGCTTTCTTGGTCATAAACTAAGAAAGAAAAAAAAAAGAAAGAGAAGGAAAACTGCTTTCCATTTTTTTTGTTTGTTTGTTTGTTTGTTCATTTGTTTTTTGGTACCGGAGATCGAACTCACAGCCTCACACTTGCCAGGCAGGCGCTTGTGCCACTGAGCTAAATTCCCGGTCCAGAAAACTGATTTCCCAATGAACTGATTTCTAGATGAACTGATTTCTAAATGAAGTATTAAAACTCCAAGATATGGCTGGGGATATGCCACCTGCCAGACAAGCACAAGGTCGTGAGCTCAATTTTCAGTATAAATCAATCAATCAATCTCCAAATTAATTAGCAAGGAGAAAGTTTAAAAACTAGGAATTGTGGGCTGGGAATTTAGTTCAGCAGCACAAGCACCTGCCTGGCATGTGCAAGGTCATCAGTTTGACCCTCAGTACCAAAAAAAAAATAAAAAAAAAACCCTAGGAATTGCATTCTTCACTTAACTCTCTCTTTTTTTTTTTGTACCAGGGATCGAACTCACAACCTCGCGCTTGCCAGGCATGCACTTATGCCCTGAGTTAAATTCCTAGTCACTTCACTTAACTTTTAAGAAGTTAATTCATTACATAAATTGAGGAGACTGATGATACAGTCCAAATGTATTGAATTTCTATGACAATTGCATAAAAGTCAAACATTTCAGATATTAAAAACTTTATACTTTGAAAAAATATAAAACAGCATTGAGAAGTTTTAGCTTTATTATTGTGAAAAAAATCCCTAAAACAAAATATTCTTATGTATTTGTGGGATTCTATTCATAAGAAAAAGCCTGGGTGTCAAGTATAAGTATAATCCTTCTTTTATCTTTTACTTATTTATTTACTGTTCTTTTTGAGACAAGGTCTCACTATGCAGTTCAAGCCAGCCTTGGGCCCACTTTTGTAGTCCTGGTTGGTCTTGAACTTGCAACGATTCTCCTGCATCAGCCTCCCAAATGATGGGATTACAGGAGTTTGCCACCACACCTGGCTATAATCCCTCTTTTAAATGGTACGCTTGTATAAATGAACAAGCAGAGAGACCCATGTTTAATTGATGTACAACTAACATTTTATTAGCATAAACATCAATGGAAGGTTTGCCTATCAACCTATATGGGCAGGATCAAAATAAAAAACCGTATTTCTTCTGAGTCCATGCTGTGCACACATTAAATATTCAACAATTTAGCAAAACCTCAAAAACCAAAGGGGAATAAAAGCACAACTGAGCACAAGGGCAAAGCTAAACTCAAGAATGACAATGAATTTGCTATGATACAAAAAGCATGATGAAGGCAGAAGGATAAAGTACAAGATAATCTAAGAAAAGCACATATTTGAATTATTTTATGGGTTCTTTTTTTCCCCTTTCATGGAAAGACACTGTCTGTATTTAAGCAGTTTTTCCTATTGCTACAGAGTCTAATGCCTTTGCAAAGATTAAAACAGATGATATATATGCCCAATATTCCAAAAATACCAACTTTAATATGGAGATGGAAAAAAAAGAACCAACCATCATTCAGAAAATTAAAAACATAACAAAGTCAAACAAGCCCCAACAAACACGAGCAAAATAGTTTTGTAGTCTAAACCAAAGGCTGTTCTACAAATGCAACCTTAAAATTCTGAATTTTAAAGTGAAGTTGCTTAATGTTGAAAACTGAAACACTTATACATTCTGTTCATACCTTCTGACAAGCTCGTTTGCATACATGTTTATATTCTTTAGCTTTGGACTCAGAATGATAACCTGCACCTGTAGTAGAAAAATAAAAATGAAGTGTTAATTATCACTAAACTAGAAAAGATCTTGCCTATGTAAATACAAACTGAAGTGGTCTCTATGAAAACAAAACTATTGCCCTAGCTGTATAGTCTTTAAAAATCTCATAGCTTGTTTCTCCACCACAGTCTTCATAATACCATATCTTATTTCCTGTTCTAAAACACTTTTTCTAATTTATGCTGGTATTGTTCAGACAATTGAATGCAGATGTCTTGTGCTCTGGGTGAATCATTTGGGGATGACAAAGTATAACGTATGTACCACTGTTGCCCCCTGATAGACATGTTCTGAAATTCTTAGGGTGTTGTTTTTTCTCTCTCTCTCTCTCTCTTTTTCTTCTTGAAATAAAACAATTTTTGAAATAAATAAATGAAGTTCAAAAATCTTTTTAAAAAATCACTTTTTCTGGGCCAGGGATTGAGCTCAGTGGCACAGTGCCTGCCTGGTAAGCATGTGGTTCCGAGTTCGATTTCCAGTACAAAAAAAAAATCACTTTCCCCGCCAGCAGTCCTACAAATAGCTCATGTCCTCAAAGAAATTTCACCAAGGTCACCTTCCTTCCTCCTCTCAAAAACCTCTCTCAGAAACTGAAGTTGATAATCCAAGGACATGTCAAGAACAGAGTCTCTTCAAATTTCTCTCTGTTGAACATTAGCAAGCCCATTTCAAAAACTGCTTCCCAGAATCCAGAATTTTTGGTGGCGCATACCTGTAATCCCAGCACTCGGGAGGCTGAGGTAGGCGGAGCGTTGTGAGTTCGAGGCCGGCTTGGGCTACAACGCGAGCGCAAGGCCGACCTGAGCTACATAGTGCGACCCTGCCTCAAAAAACCAGGGCTGGGAGTTTGGCTCAGTGGCTTAAGCGCCTGCCCTGGCAGGCGCAAGGCTGTGAGTTCAATCCCCGGTGCCGCAAAAAAAAAAAAAAAAAAAAGAATCCAGAATTTTGAAAACCTGCCCTTTTGTGAAAAAGATGCATCCACAAAGGAGATCTCTATTTCCAAAAGAAGTGGGCTTGCCATGAAGACCCTTTATCTACCGTATGAGTATTCACAACAGACCATATCAAATCCCTGTCCAGAGATTGCCACACTGAAATTCACATCTTCCAGTGACCATTATCTGGGACACTTTATGTGCCTAGTAAGACAACATTTGTTCACAGTACATTTCTTCCCCTCCCCCTCTCATAACCTGTCCACCTCTTCCCCTGGAGCCTAATGTCTCTACTTCTTTCTTCAGCTCAAAAAGCTACTGATGCTTCAACCATAGGGCCCTCTGTGCCTCGTAATTTGAGAAAGGCTCCCTTTGCACATTAATAAATGTGCTAGGATTTTTTTCTTCAGTTCCTTTCATAGACAAGACTTGTTGAAACTAAAATAGGGACTTTCAGCCTGGACCTGTACATGGCTGTGGAGAAATGAAAGCAGTAGAGCTTGGCACCATTGCCCTCACTTCATATCTGACTGCTGCTCAGCTCTAAATGTAGGCATGTTAATCACTTAAGGAATGTGTGTCTAAAAACTGATAATAAGCCAGGCATGGCGGTACATGCCTGAAATCCCGGCGGCTGGAGGCTGAGGCAAAACGATTGCCAAGTTCAAGGCCAGCCTGGGCTGCACAGTAAGACCCTGTCTCAACCGAAAGATAAACAAATAAACAAGTAAATAATAATTCATAATAAAGGGGCCAGGGATTTAGCTCAGTGGCATAAGCACCTGCCTTGCAAGCACAAGGTCATGAGTTCCATCCCTGGTACAAAAGAAAAGAAAAGAAAAGAAAAGAAAAGAAAAGAAAAGAAAAGAAAAGAAAAGAAAAGAAAAGAAGGAAGGAAGGAAGGAAGGAAGGAAGGAAGGAAGAAAGAAAGAAAGAAAGAAAGAAAGAAAGAAAGAAAGAAAGAAAGAAAACATTTAAAAATAATAGCAATAATAATTAATAATACAAGGTTCACTGGCCTGAAATTTACCTTAATTATTTCTTTCCCTGAGGATAACAAGGTAAGAGTAAATACGCATCTTCAGGATTTGCAGAGACATTCATCTGCCAGTTTCTACACATCCAGTCTAGTAGTCTCCAGCCATTGTCCTAAACCCACAGTCACTTCAGAATTCAAGAAAAGCAGGACCTCCTTTTAGGCCACCCTATGATGAGATAACCTCTCCCCAAACAGATGCAGTCACCCCATGGGAAAGACTGCCTCGAGTGAAAAGGACTTCTCTGCCACCACCTCACAGAGCCAATACTGAGATAACCATCAATGAGACCAGCGGTGGTGAACCTATGGCATGCATGTTATTTGTTTTTCTTTAAGACAAAAGATATTAATATCTGAGTTGCTTTTTCTAAACTAAAACCTCAGTATTCTGGTTTAACCGCAGTATTTTCACTTTGCGATACATAAATGGGTTTTGGGTTGCAGTCTGGGCACTCGTCTCTAACAGGTTTGCCATCAGAGTGCATCAGACCATGACCCAACCAGGATCACCTGCTCTGCCAGTCATGCAAACACCCCAGCTATGTCACTCCCCCAACCCGTCTTGTTCCTCTTTTCCAGAAAATCTGTAAGTTGCTTATCAGTCTCTGAAAGATGGATCTTGGACCTCTTTAACTGTCCTTGTCTGTGTGGCTTGCTAATTAAAGCTCCTTTACTGCCCTTCGCCACTGCTTGGTTCCTTGACTGACATTTTGGGACAGGTGGCCAAGACAAGACTGTCGGGTGCCCAAAGCCAGAGCTTTTGTCCTAAAACTCCAATGACAAAACTTCAGAGGACTTCCACATTGAACCAATTCACACTCTTACCAACAGTGGAGAAAAGTTCCTTTTTCCACACAGCCCTGCCAGCATTGGTTATTAGTTGTTTTCTTGATAATAGCCATTCTTTCTAGAGTGAGACAGAATCTCAGCATAGTTTTAAACTGCATTTCTTGAATGACCAGTAATGTTGAACTTTTCATGCATTTATTTGCCATTTGTACTTCTTCTGAGAAATGTCTGTTCATCTAACTTGCCCATTTTTGGATTAACTCTTTGAATTTGGAGTATCTGATTTTTTTCAGTTCTTTACATGATCTAGATATTAGTCCTTGGCCTGAAGAATAGCTGGCATAAATTTTTTTCTACTCTGTGAGTTGTCTTTTCACTCTGTTGGTGATTTGCTGTGCAAAAGCTTTTTAATAAAATGAAATCCTAGTTGTTGATTTTTTGTGAAAGTTCCTATGTGACTGGGGTTTTGTTCATGAAGTCTTTGCCTACACCTATGTCTTCTAGAGTGCTACCTATTCTATCTTCCAGCAGATTTAGTTTCTGTTTTAACATTTAGATCTGTGATCCATTTTGATTTTAGTTTAGTACATGGTGATAGACATGGATCTAGTTTCAGTCTTTGGCATGCAGAAAGCCAGTTTTTCCAGCACCATTCATTAAAAAGGTCATCCTTCTTCCAATGAATGTGTTTGGCCCCTTTGTCAAAGATCAGGTGAAAAAAAATTTAAAAAAACAAAGATCAGGTGGCTGAGTGCTTCTGGAGTTGTTTCTGCATCTTCTAGTCTGCTTCATTCATCCTCAGGTCTGTTTCTTCACCAATACCATGCTGTTTTTATCACAGCAACTCTGTAATATAATTTCTTTTTTTTTTTTTTTTTTTTTTTTGTGGCACCGGGGATTGAACTCATAACCTCGCACCTGCCAGGGCAGGCGCTTAAGGCACTGAGCCAAACTCCCGGCTCTGTAATATAATTTCAACTCAGGGATTGTGATGCCCCATCTTGCCTTTGTTGCCCAGAATTGCTTTTGCTATTCTAGGTCTCTTTTGGTTCCAAATGAATTTTTGGATTGTTTTCTCTAGTTCTGTAGGTCTAGTTCTAAGCAGGGAGTAGAGAAGGTCCTCACTACATGAAAATCCAAACAACCTTTTAGCTTCCATGCCTCCCATGATAGAAATGAAACTCAACTCTCAGTGTACTTCAAGACACAAATAAGAAAAATCCATACTATTTTCATCTTCCAACTCATCCACAGAGGGCTTACCTGCATGGACTAGCACAAAGCCCCCTCGTCTCTCCTTAGGGGACTGCTTTGCTTCCTGAGGGGGTCTGGAGGGCAGCCCTTGTCCAGAACTCATCCCCTTCTCCATGGTCATTCTCCAAAACTACCATCTTCTACTAGGGTTAGAGCATATTTCTATCCAAAAGCAACTGCAGGAGAGGAGTCACCCTAGAGCAAAACAGGCAAAGTGGCATGATTTTTTTTCCACAAATATATACATCACTTACAAAAATTCATGTGGATAATTTTCAAACCTATTTTTGGAATTATCTAATTGGGTTGATAAAAATAAAACAAAGTTAAGATTTAAATCTTTGCCCACTGACAGTACTTGCTTGATAACAAACAAAAGAACTATTGTAGAAAAGACCTTGTACTAAGTGCAAAGATATTTTACTTTTCTTTCAGTCCCATTGAAGTCTTCATTTCTCCTCCCTCCAAACCAAATGCCAATAATCTCTGGGACATTCTGAAATCATGAATGGTTCTGGCAACATTGCTGAACCTTTATATATGATACAGTATTTTGCTTACCCAAATACAGAAATGAAGCAACATACACATTCATACCTACATGTGAAGAACTTAGGTTGGTCAGCTTAATACTCCACAGTTCAATTATAAAACAAAAACATTAAGAAATTACATGACTAAGCTGGGCATGGTGGCACACGCCTGTAATTCCAGCACTCGGGAGGCTGAGGAAGGAGGAGCATTGCGAATGCAAGACCAGCCTGGGCTACAAAGTGAGCTCAACGCCAGCCTGAACTGCATTAGCAAGACCTGTCTCAAAAACACAAAAACAAAACAAAACAAAGAAATTACATGACTAAAGCCAGAAATTAAAATAACACCTGCAAATGGTTGTCAGTTTTCAAGAAAAACATTGTATCTGAGGTTCTCCACAGATAAATGACCAGACATAAAATGTAATAA
Source organism: Dasyprocta punctata (assembly GCA_004363535.1). Classification (NCBI taxonomy): domain Eukaryota; kingdom Metazoa; phylum Chordata; class Mammalia; order Rodentia; family Dasyproctidae; genus Dasyprocta; species Dasyprocta punctata. The sequence goes on from RJWM01006007.1 coordinate 25,558, forward strand.
AACAATTTCCTAGCAGCTTAAACCACAAAGCTTCTAATTTTCTTTACAATGCATTATCAACTCATAAACTTTTAGCAAGTTTGGCTGAATTACAAAAATAGAATGCATTTTATACTAGTAAAACCAGATCACTTAAAATTAACAGATTTAAAGAAAATCTGATAGTGAGCTGATCAAGACTACTTAACACTTGGGGAAGCTGAGTCAGGAGGATCTAAAGTTCAAGCCAGACCTGAGCCTCTTAGTGAAACACTATCTCAAAATTTTAATAAATAAATAAATAAATAAATGTCTGGGGATCTAGATCAGACTAAAGAGCCTAGGTTCAATCTCCAATGAAGAAGAACAAGGAGGAAAGAGAGGAAGGAGGAAAGGAGGAGGAGAAGGAGAAGGAAGAGAAGGAAGAAACAGAGATGGAGGAGGAGAAGGAAGAGGAGGAGGAGGAAGAGAGGAAGAAGACAGAGGAAGAGGAGGAGAAGAGGAAGAAAGATAAGAGGAAGAGGACAAAGGGGAAGGGAAGGAGGAGGAGGAGGAGGAGAAAAAAGAACGAACTTAAATGTTCAGATTCAGTTTAGTATAAAGCTGCACTTTACATCCCATTGAAAAGAGAAGGGGAAAGGGGAGCATTATAAAACATATACAACTGACCTAGGGGCTGAGGCTAAAATAAAGCAGCAACCACTCCAAGAACAGTCTTCATTCTAGTGTTTGTTACCACTGCACAAAAAATTGTTGTTTCATTAATATACTAACTGTTCTATATGTATATGCAGCTTTTCAATAAACAATGTATTCTGTTTTCCCAATTCTGTTTCCTGGTGTTCTAGTTATATTTTTGAAACAACAATCTGCTAAATCTAACAAAAATTTGAGGGGCTTTTTTTTTGTACTGGGGATCAAACTCACAACTTTGCATTTACTAGGTGGGCACTGTGCCACTGAGCTATTTCCTCGACTCTTTACCCCTTTATTTTTCTCACATTTCACATTTTAGTTTATTTGTTTAGCTTTTGCATGTCATAGAAATAATGGTCCATAATGAATTGAAAAGAAAAATTTTAAATTTTTCTTTAATACTAGAGATACTGTGAGAAGCACTACAAGGTATTAATTCTCTTAATTCCTGTGCAGAGTCCATTTAAAACCAGCCATGGTGGCTCACGCCTTTAATTCCAGAACTCCGAAGGCAAAAGGATAGAGAATTTGAAGTCAGCCTGGACTACACAGCAAAATCCTATCTGAAAACAAAACAAAACACAAAAATCTACTCAAGGGATGTGAGTACAGCTCAGAGAACAGCACAAGCCTAGTATGCCAAAGACCCTGAGTTCAATCACAAGCACCTCAAAAAAACAGTAAAATATAATCTAATTTTTATTATACAACATTTAGCTTATAGGATAAGTAGTTTAAATATCTACATATATTCACAAACACAGGAAAAATTTATTACAAAAGTGCTGATTTTAATGAAATAACAGTAAATTAAAATGTTTGCTTTTGTTTTCATGGTGGTAGTTATCTTGGTAACAATATTTCTGACCCAAAGGCTTCACAAAAATCTGCTTCAACTACTTTTAATTTTTATGTTATTTATCAAAATATTTCCCTGAGACAGGCTACAATGTATTCACATAGCTGTGGACAAAGTGGAATTTGATGGTTCACCTGCCAGACTTATAACTGCCACCACGTCTGGACAGGCCATGAACTGAGCATGGGCCCCACAGCCTGAGAACACCAACGCATACTGAGTAAAAGCTTCGACTTTGGATAGCAGCTTCAGCTAAAATAAAACATCAAAGCCGTATGGGTATGATTAAACCTCAAACTACTCTTAACTGTCATCTGATGTGTTTTTCCACAAGTAACAATTCATAACATTTATATTTTACAATGAATAAGGACATAATAAATCATAGTATCTATATAAGGTTAGGTGTAATAGACATTTTATGTATATGAGTTTTATCTTAAAAAATGTGGAAGATTAATTAATATGCAATGTCTTGAGCAATTTACCCCCCTTTAGCAACTATCTGAAACAAATTTATTCAGCCAATCATATCATCTCAATAGACCCCTCCAAAAATGCTATCCCCAAAGTTCTGCTGGGGGGGAAGGAACTTAAGTAAATGAATTATCCAACACACAATTCTGGCCTCCAACTCCTGATGGTTACTGTTTTTCCATTCAATTAGAAATGAAGTAACTTCTACTCCAACATCAATTTATGTTTAACTCAGAACATGATAAAGGTCAGACTTACCTAATAAGTAAAGACTTCAAAGAAAATGACAAAAAGATTTAAAAGGGCAAATTAACAAACCCACATTTTTAAAAAAACTACATAAAAAACTTATGTAATGATTTAAACTGATAAAGGATGCTAAATACAATACAAAACTACTTTCAAATATTATTTTTTTAACTTATATGGGCAAACATGAAAATGTAAAACAAGTTTTGAGGATATAAAAACAAAAGCATTCATAAATTGCTAATGGTAACATAAATTGGTTCAATTTAACAAGGACAATTTGGCAAAGTCAATCAAAATTAAAATATGGATCAATAATATGACTTTTTTTTTTTTTTTTTTTTTTTTGCGGCACCAGGGATTGAACTCACAACCTCAGGCAGGCGCTTAAGCCGCTGAGCCAAACTCCCGGCCCCGGTTTTTAGAGGCAGGGTCGCACTATGTAGCTCAGGCCGGCCTTGCACTCGCGTTGTAGCCCAAGCCGGCCTCGAACTCACAACGCTCCTCCTACCTCAGCCTCCCGAGTGCTGGGATTAAAGGCGTGCGCCACCACACTCGGCTTCAATAATATGTCTTAATGGAAGTGGTTACAATAAAAGCAGCCACTGGAAAGAACGAGGAAGGTCTTGATGTACAGACACAAAGTGCTTATTACATCCAACCTTACATATTACAGATGTTGTGATTTATTATTGTCTTATGCATTATAAAATATATTTTGATATACATCAATCAATATGAAAATTAAATATGGTTCGAATGAAAATATGGACCCATAATATGTCTTAATGAAAGTGCTTAAAATAAAAGCATCCAGTGGAATGAGGAAGCTCTTGATACATAGATATAAAAATTGCCAAACATGGTAGCATACGCTTATAATCCCAGCATACCAGAGGCTGAGGTAGGAGTGTCATGAGTTTAAAACTAGCCTGGGCTACTTAGTGAGTTCAAGGCCAGACTGGTCTATACAGCAATACTGTGTCTCAAAACAAAAAAACAACAATAGCAACAAAAAGAGATGGAAGGTAAGTAAAAACAAAAAGGCATGACAATAATTCAAATTAAATTATTTTAAAAGCACGGTAGACATATATACAGAAACATACAACTAAATATGTATGCGAGTGTAAATCTGGATGGATATACCAAAGGAGATTTCTCTGACTAATTGTCATGTGTGAGACAGAAATTTCACTATTCACCCTTTTGTACATTTTTAATTTGAACTATCTGGATGATTACTTACAGAAATATATTATTTTACGGAAGCATTATGTGTTAAGGGTCCCATCCCCATTCCTTCCTTTTTCTTTAAGTGTTTGCAGTACATAATGTTCACGTTCCTTGGGCGGATTCAGTGCATGTACGGAACACGTCTCAATTCCTTTTATCCTCCCTTATTCCTTCCCTGCCTCGCCCCCCCTCACCCTTTGATCCCCTAGACCCTCTTCAGGGGTGCTGAGGCAGGAGGATCATTGTGAGTTCAAGACCAGCCTGGGCTACAAAGTGAGTTCAAGGCCAGCCTGAACTGCATAGTGAGACCCTGTCTCAAATAGGGCCGGGGATTTAGCTCAGTAGCATAAGTACCTGCCTGGCAAGCACAAGGCTGTGAGTTCGATTCCCAGTACCAAAAAAAAAAAAAAAAAAAAAAAATCCAGTCTCACACATGTAAACATCATATTGTTTGACTAGTGTGAGAAGCTGCAACAAACAACATATGTATATGTGTGTGTGTGTGTGTGTATGTATATAAAAAACTAGTTAAGATAGTTATACTGCAGATTTCTCCGAGTTCACTGAAGAGAAAGATTTGTGTTGGTATCATTCAGACAACTGAAGATGCAGATGTCTTGTGCTCTCAGTGACTGCTTTGGGGATGACAATGAGCAATGTGTGCACCACTGGTGTCTCCTGATTGACACGTTTTGAAATTTTGTTTTTAATTTTTTTTCTTCTTTATTTTTTTCTCCTTGAAATAAAATGGATTTGGAAAAAAAAAGAAAAAAGAAAGAAATCCAGTCTGTTTGCTGGACATGGTGGCGCACACCTGTAATCCCAACATTCACTCAGGACATGGAAGGACAGAGACTGGATTGCCAGAGCTCAAGGCCATCCTGAACTACAAAGTGAGACCCTGTCTCAAAAAATAAAAGAGAGAGAAATCCAACCTGTTGCTTTTAGTACCATTACACTGAAGTTTTTAATGGCACTTTAAATGAGTTTCAAAATATAAACTCATCTCTGAATTCCACTGGAGATTTTTTACCAAAATTGTGAATTCAGAAAAGGTTTATGGTCTTTTATACTATCAAGTTATTACAGAATTTTTAAAACCTGGGAGCACCTAAAAGTCTAACACAGAGAAATGGTAAAAATAGTAACTCACATTTATGGTCCATTGATTTTTCTTTCCTGTCAGTACTGAAGACTTAACACAGGGCCTTCGCACTGAGCTAGATCCCCCCACCCCTGCCCCTTTATGAGACAGGGCTGCAGTCTCACTGCGTCTCTAAATTGCCTGGGCTGGGCCAAACTTGCAATCCTCCCCTGCCTCAGCCTCCCAGAGTGCTGATATTACAGGTATGTGCCACCATGCCCCACCATCCCCGCCAATTAATTTTTAGCAGGGAAGCATTAAAGCGGGGAAGGGCAGTCTTTTCAACAAATGATGCTGGGAAAATTACATATCCATAGGCAAAAGAATGAAGTTGGACTCCTGCTTCATACTATATACTAAAAAATGAATTCTGAACAGATCAAAAGTCTAAATATGAGTCAAAATTATAATTTTGCTGGCAGAGGTGCCACATGTAATCCTAGCACTGTGCCATAAATTCCAGCCTAGCCTGGAAGACATAGTGAGACTCTGTCTCAAAACAAAAAATAAGAAAGGCTAGAGATGTAAAATTTCAGGAAGAAGACGTTGGGTTTTCTCAATACTACCAAAAAACAAAGGAGAAGAAAAAAGAAGAAAGAAAAGGAGGAGGAGGGGGAGAAGGAAGGAAAGGAAAAGGAAGAAGAGGAAGGAGAAGGAGAAGAAGGAGAAAGAGAAGAAGAGGAGGAAGGAGAGACCATAAGGGTAACAAAGGTGGCCTTCTGGATTTACCAAAGCTTTCTTAGATAACACCAAAAGCACAGGCAACCAAAAGGGGGAAAAAATAGGTAAATTGGAATTCATCAAAATTTTAAACTTTGTACTTCAAAGGATATCATTTGTTGTTTTTTGTTTTTTGGTACCAGGGATTGAACTCACAACCTCGAGCTTGTCAGGCAGGCACTTAGGCCCCTGAGCTAAATCCCCAGACCCTTTGGGGATATCACTTGAAAAAGGAAAAAGACAACACACAAAATGGGGGGAAAATACTATGAAACATGTATTTCGTAAAGGCCTGGTACAGAAAATACATAATTCACACTGTAGAACAAGATGAGTAAACTTAAAAATGAGCAAAGAGGGGTCAGGGATATAGCTCAGCAGCACAAGTGCCTGCCTGGCAAGCACAAGGTCCTGAGTTCGATTCCTGGTACCAAAAAAAAAAAAAGGAGCAAATTAAATACACATCTATCTGAAAATACACAAAGGGTCAATAAGCACATGAAAAGGTGCTAACAATTATTAATCATCAATGAAATGAAAATCAAAACTACAATGAGCTACCATTTCACATGCACTAGGTGGCTGTAATCAAAAGGACAGATCAATGTTGATAAGGATATGGAGAAACAGAACCCTGGCAGGAACATGGGTCAGCCACTATGGAAAACATCTGGCGATTTCTCAAAAAATTCAACGTAAGAGTCACCATACAGACCCAATAATTCTACTTCTAGGATGTAATACCAAAGAACACTAAAAATGTATTTACTTAAAAACTGGTACCAACATGTTTATAGAATTATTCAAAATAGCCAAGGGAAGCGCCAGGAGTTTGGCTCAGTGACTTAAGCACTTGTCTGACAGGCACGAGGTTGTGAGTTTAACCCCCGGCGTGGTAAAAAAAAAAATAAATAAATAATAAAGAAAACACAAAATAGCCAAGGGGAAACAACCTAAATAGTACATTCATCAATTGATAAAGGATAAATAAAATGTAATACACTGGCACATTACTTGTCCATAAAAAGGAATTGGGCTAGGGACATGAATATGATCAAAACACAATACAAACACTGAAACCCTCCAAAAACGTGTTGGGGTGAGTGATTAATGTATGTTAAATGCATGTGCGATCCGCCAAAATAAAACCCACTCATCTGTATCACCAATATGCACTAATTAAACATTTTTTTAAAAGTGGAGATAAACAAAAATGATTGCAAAACATCCTCCAGTTAAGCCTAATTTAAAAAAAAGACCGGGCCTGGAGACGTAACTCGATGGTAGTGTGCAACACTCTTGGTGGGTTCTATCCAGTTTTTTAAAAGGGGCGTGGGAGTGGATAAAGTACTAATAAAGTTATGAATGACTCTTGAAAACATTATGTTAACTAAAAGAAGCCAGACACAAACAGATACCTTTTGTTTTCTTCAAACCATTTATGGCACATTCGTTGACACTTTTGTTCTCTTTAAATCATTTAGAAAACTACCATGTGTCCTATTACATGAATCTATTTACTTGAAATGTACACAACAGGAAAACCCATAAACAAGTAAAGTAGTTGCAAGGTGAGGGATGGAGCAGACATTCTAATGCAAAGTAAGTTAATAGATACAGAATTTCTTTGGGAAGAGATTAAAATGTTCTGAAACTAGTCAAAGGCAATGTGTGTACAAATCTCTGAATACACTAAAATAATCACTGAGATTTACAATTCAAATGGATGTATTTTCTGGCATATGAACTATATCTCAATAAGAAAAGAAACAGCTGAGGATACGTAGCTCTGTGTTAACACACAAGCCTAGCATGGGCGAGTGGGGGGGGGGCGGGGATAGTGAAATTGACAATCGATGCAATAGATACAACATACATAAATTGTTTTATAATTATAACCATATTTTACACACATACAGTAATACATAAAATTCAGCAAAAATTAAACATTTTTAATGTGGATCAAATGCTGTGTTGCTGGGACTACAGGTGCTCAATTTCTATTTCTGCATTTCCAGATATTCTTTAATAATTACTGCTTTTTGTGAGTAGTGGGGACTTATTTACAACAGGCAGAAAGGGTAATTATTAAACTCCATATGTATAAGCAAAACTTCCTCAGCTTATTATTCAAAGAGCTCAGGCACATGGCCCCCAAAATACCTTTCTCGCCCTTCCCGTACAGAACCAAGTCAAGTTGAAGTCCCTTCTTCCGGAAATACGATGCCTCTACTTCTAGAACCCCTCCAGCTCCTGCTTCTTCCTAGGTCCTTCCCTCAAGCCCTGCCTGAGCAGTAGTCTGACGTCCCGCGCGAACCCCTACCCAGGCCTCCATGACCCTAGAAGGAGCAGCTCCGACCCCAACCCGCCCCTCAGGGCTCGGGCGCATCCTCCCGGAGCTCCGACACCTCTCGGACTCCGAGCCGCCTCCACCCCGCAACCGCAAAGTCGGCGAAGCACGGCGAGGAGTCCGCAGTCACCGGCCCCGCAGGAGAGGCGCCGAGGCCGCCCAGCCCGACGCGAGGCTGGGGAGGAGACTGACGAGGCCCCACGCGCGACCGAGACTGGGGGCCGAGGGACGTCCTGGGCCCTTCTTCTAGCCCAGGCCAGGGGGCGTCCCGCGCGTCGCCCCCTCCCGGTCCGAAAGAAGATGTCCCAGCGAGTCTGAGAGACCCACACGGCGACAGCGGCGCAGTGGCGGCTGTGGCGCGGACAGCGTGAGAAACAGGGACACTCACCCGCGTCAGTCTAGAGCCCTCACTGCACCGGAAGGAGTCACCCGCCCGTTGCCAGGGTGAGGAAGCGGGAGTGACGTAAAGTGTTTCCATTGGGAGCTCGTGGATCACGTGACCGGAAGTGAGCGCCCATGCGCTGCTCTGACACCGCCCCCTTTTCCATGGTGGGTCGCTTGGGGTCTGAGGTGCGGCCTAGATTGTGCTTGGATACTCGGGTTTAGTTCGGTTCGGTTCGTCAGTTCGGTTTGTGTTAAGCTGCGCAGGCTCAGTTGGCTCTCTCAGCACTGTCCCGCAGGCGATTCTCCTGCAGGTAGTGTATGTGCCTCATCCGAGTGGTTGGCTGACTAACGCTGAGAAGTGAAATTAAACTGGGCATCGTTAATTGAGGTGTTGGCACAACTCACTTTCCCTCATTGCAGGCTCCCTAAACAGTAGTCTCGATTGCTTAAACATAAGCCTAGATTGCTTATGAGACGAGGGAGTCGGCACAGCCCTGCGGAAAGGGAAAGTATGACTGGCCTTACTTTCCCCGTCTGGGGTCTAAAACCCAAGGCCCGATATCTGCGTGGGGTGTCCTTGTAACCGTTTAACTTGCAGTCACCTCTAAGCCAGTTCTGTGGAGAGATTGGAGGGAATAGAGCAATGCAAGTTGAGTAAGCGTTATCTTAAATGTCTGAGAAGTAGTTCAGATTTCGGATTTTGTCTGATTTTAGAATATTTGACTGTACATAATGAGCGATCTTGCGAATAGCACCCAGCTCTAAACACAAAATTCATTTAAGGTTCCATATACATCATTTGTACATGGCTTCAAGCTAAGTTATACAATAGATCTAATAATTTTGTGCATGAAGCAGTTTCAAAATGACATCATGTTGGTGTTCAAAAGTTTCAGATTTAAGAGCATTTCAGATTTTTGGATTAGAAATGCCCAGTGTATATTTTTATAAGTGAGATCTGTTAGGAAAAGGTGACGACCAGGTAAAGAACTCAGCCAGACTGAATTTAAGGTTTGGGACAGGATCTCCTGGAGGAACTCCAAATGCACAGTTATTCCTCTAATCAGTTCATTTAAAATAGTACAGTATGAACCAAATCTCACTGAGGAAAAAAAAAATAGTTCCTCCCTCTTGTTCCCAACTATCCCAAACCCTAAGTGGTAACCAACTGAAAAATTGCTCCCCTAATCTCAGTAACATGACATCCACCACACCCTGGTCCTTGTGCCTTAAATCAGCCCCCTTATGGTTTTCTATAAGCCTTCCTCCATTTGTTGTTCCTGGAAAACTGTTTTAATCAGCTTATCTTTTCTTGTCATTACTCCCTAAAATTTGTATAGTATGGTGTTAGGTGTTATGAGTTTTCAAACAATGATTTTAAGGATACAGAAGGATGTGCATAGGTTGTATGCAAATGTCGTGCCATTTTATTTAGGGGAATTAAACATCCTTAGATTTGGGTGGCGGGAGGGGGCGGTGAGGAGAGTGGTCCTGAAATGAATGGCTCACAGAGATCAAGCAATGACTGTACCTTAACACTTGGGTCGTAAGTGTTGTCTGATAGTAATGTGGTATATTTGTTTTCAGTTACTGTATAACAAGTTACTGCAAATTTAGCAGCTTAAAGCAACATAAATTTCACCGTTCACAGGTTCTGCGGCTCAGGTGTCCAAGTTTCTACTCAGGTCACACAGGTTTGCAACTAAGTGTGTCAGGTAGGCAACTGTCTTAGCAGGTGCTCAAATTCATTGTCCAGCTCTTGGAGGTCATTGGCAGAACTCTGTACCTGGTAAGTTGCACCTTCTTTAAGGTCAGCAGGCCTGCCTGACTGTACCTTCTGAAGGACTCACCTAAGGCAGGCCTCCCCAAGGTACTCTGTTTGTTTCTATGGGAGACTGAACCCAGGGCCTTTGCACTGAGCTACATCCCTAGCCCTTTTTTATTTTTATTTTGAGATGGAGTCTCCCTGAGTCACTGAATCAGCAGGCTAAGCTCAAACTTGAAATCCTCCTGACTCAACCTCCCACAGACGGAAATTACAGGCATGTTCCACCATGTCTGGTGTAACCTCCCTTTTGATGAATACAGAGTAGCCAATTTTCAGGAGTGATATCCATTATATTCACAGTTCCTAACCAATTTATAGCCAATTTTCAGGAGTGGTATCCATTATATTCACAATTCATAACCATACTCAAGGGGAAAGGTTCATGCAGGGTATCTGTATACCTCGGATAGATGCTATATTTCATCCTACTGTGTCTTAGTTACTTTTTGCTCGTTGCCGAGACAAAATACCTGACGCCCAAAGTTAGGGAAGGAAAGGTTTATTCTTACAGTTTCTCGGGAGTTTCAGTCCATAAAGTGGGCTCCAAGGCAGCATGGGATGACGGGGCTACAGTTCATGGCGGCTGCAAGCTACAGGCCGCAATCCGCGCTGGATTGTGAGAGAGAGGGCGGAAGCCGGGAAGCAAGCAAGAGGAAGACCCGCCTTCCCTTATACCGTATCTCAGCTCCACCCCTGGGCGGGTGTAGCAGTCACGTCATTAATCCTGGTGCTAGACAACAAACTGATCACAAGCATCAGACTCAGCCCCATCAAAAGTATGAGGACTTGGGGGTACATAGCATATCCTATACATACTGCTTGGAAATGCAATGGCAGGCAGCTGTTCCTTTGCCTACCCAACATGAAGGCCTCCTTATTCTAAGGGACCTCACTGTATTTCCAGCTGCTGTTGCTCACAGCTCGCGTCAAGCATTAGCAGGAATGTCAACCAAGGTACTGCATACCTGCCTCACCAAGGGGTGGACAGGTGACTCTTGTAAACCAGACCTCCTCCTTGCCATAATTTGAATCTTGACAGGAGGTTAGAGACTATAATGAAGTGAACTGGACAACCAATTTGGCAGAATGTATCAAAGGTCATAAAAACTCGTTGCTCAGAGGTTGAGCGAGATGTTTTCTAAAGAGAGGATGTGCACAAAACACAGGACCCAAAATGACTCCATGACTCCGAACATTATAGACTGATCAGAAAATTGCTATTTTCAATCCTTCACTTGAAGCTGGTGCTAATTCCAGGACCATTTTTAAAATGGGAAGGGGACCAAGAGGTAGAGGGAGGGGAGAGGAAGAGGAAGGAAAAAGAGAGAAAAGGAAATGAAGCTGTGCAATGTACAGATACCAGCTCCCCATGAGGAATGTGATCATTAGGTACTGCAAACATACAAATAAAAATTTTAAATATTAAATAAATAAAAAAAGATGCGGTTTTCAATCTTTCATTCACATGTTTCAAGAAGCCAAATTTTTCAACAGGAAAGTTTGCATCTGGCATGACACAAGGTGAGCTTCTGATAAAACAAATATCTCAATGTCTTATTCATATGAGAGGGAAGCTGACGCGGGAATTTTGGGTATGAAAGACCTTTTCTTCCCTTATCCTCGGAGCCACTGTGAGCCATTTAACCAGCTCACTCAACTTCATTGCCTTTTCTGTGTGTCTCCTCCCATATTGTTTGAGGCACCAAGAACCTAAAAAAAGTCCCCAGGACCCTTCATCCAGTAACAACGGGAGTTATGCAAAGAATATAAGCAGTTGATATTCGTGCAGCCCAGCTATCAGATTGCGAATTTCTATTCCAGCTCTTGACTTTTTCCAAATCTTACTGTTTTACTTTCTCTTTGAGTTGTATGAGGTACTCCCTACCCTTCCAACAAATTTCTTTCTTCTTCCATAATCCTTGAAACTTTAAGGGCTGGGCATGGTGATGCATGCCTGTGATCTCAGGTCTCTGAGAAGCTGAGGCAGGAGGATCTCTGGGAAGCTGAGAAATTTAGCAGCTCAGACTGTCTCAAAAAAATATTTTAAAGTGAGGTAGGGCCAGGGATGTAGCTCAGTGTGAAGGCCCTGGGTTCAACGCCAGTACTGAAAAAAGGAAAAAAAGAAAACCTTTTAGCAAGACAGCCCAGAGATTATTCAATTTATATCTCATGCCCTAATGATAAAATACTGTCCTTGGAGCTCTGACAAAGGTTGATAAGATTAAAGATGTCCTGCCTACCATCTCTGGGTTGGTTGGTTGGTTTGCTTTGCAGTACTGGGTGTTGACCTCAAGGCCTTCAAACCAAACTACATTCCCAGCCCTTTTTTAAAAAATTATTTTAAGACAGTCTCACTAAGTTGCCCAGGCTGAGCTCAAACTTGTGATCCTCCTTCCTTAGCCTCCTAGAGTGCTGGGATTACAGGTGTAACCACCATATCCCTCACCATCTCTGTACTCGTCCTATTGTCTGTCTGTCTGCCAGGTACCTACCCAGGGCAATATAAATGTGTTTCCTGAACACCAAACTGTCTCAGTCTTTTTCTGCATTGTCATCATTTCTATTGTACTGTGTAACTGGTGTCCCTTTTCTCACAAAAATCAAACTTTCGTATAAACTGAGTCATTAACGAGACTTACCCAAAGCCAGGGTTCCCTTCCCAGCTGCCGCTCCCTGCACGCTTTGAGTCAGAATCACATGGCTGTGCTGGCCTTCCTTGGTCCCCTGCCGGCTTTATCTTGGAGTTGCACATAAGCCCCAGTTAGCCCACTACAATTTTCCCCTTTTTTTTTTTTTTTTTTTTGGTTATCGATCATTTCTCCTCCAAGATCAGCTCTATGAAGACAAGGACTAAAAGAAAACATGTGGAAAAAAAAAAAAGAAAGAAAAGAAAACATGTTACTAATTGCTATGGTTTGTGTTTAAATGTTCCCCCCAAAGCCTCACGTGGTTATGGGGGCAGGCCTTTTAAAGGTGACTGAGTCTACCATTTGTGATTGGTTTATTGTCTAGTGCTGGGACTGGCAGTGTGACTGCTGCACCTGCCCAGGGGTGGGTAGCCGACATACAATAGAAGGTGTGGAAGGAGGCACGAGTTTCTCTTTTGCCCTTTTTGGTCTTGTCGTTTACTGCCACCATGAATGACTGCCCCTTAGCCACGTCAGCCTGTCTTGGAGCCAGCTGAGTATGGACTGAAACCCCCCAAAACTGTAAGCTAAATAAACCTTTCCTTCCTTCTTTTTGGCATCAAGTATTTTGTCTCAGCAATGAGAGAAAAGTAGCCAAGACACTGATGTTGAATCATAAATACTGAAGAGTACAACCTGATGAGTCTTTGTGAAGTGAATACGCACACATTATGTAACCACTTCTCAGATCAAGGGAAAGAAATCACAATGTTGCCCCAGGTTAATCTTGAATTTTAACAATGTATGTTCATTTTCTCTGTTTTTTGTTTTTGTTTTTTGTTTATTTGTTTGTTTGTTTGTTTTGGTACCAGAGATGGAACTCACAACCTTGTGCTTACCAGGCAGGTGCTTACACCACTGAGCTAAATCCCTGGCCCTATTTTTTGAGACAGGGCCTCACTATGCAGTTCAGGTTGACCTTGAACTCACTTTGTAGCCCAGGCTGGTCTTGAACTCACAACGATCCTCCTGCCTCAGCCTCCCAAGTGCTGGGATTACAAGCATGTGCCACCACCCGCCGGCTGCTATTTTCTCTGTTTTTGAACTTTATATAAATGGAATTTTACACTATGAATTTACGTCCATCAACATTGGATATGTTCAGTCTCATCATTGTGTGACTATTTTTCCAGTCCACTGTTGATCGGCATTTGGGCGTTTCCCAGTCTATAGGTTGTTATGATTTGAATTGTGTCCCCCAATAAACTATGTTGGAGTCCTACTTATTTTGAAATGGATGTAAGGAAGTTAAGATGAGATAGAGTGGATCTTTTAATACCCATGCCTCATGGCTTTAGAAGAAGGAAATTTGCACACAAACACATGAAAGGGGGATACCATGTGACAACAGAGGCAGAGACTGGAACAATACAGGTGTGACCCAAGGATCTACAGCCACCACCAGGAGCAAGGAAAAGAAAAGTTTTGACTCAGAGTCTCAGCTGGAACATAACCCTGCTGAAATCTTGAATTTGGACCTCTTCCTTCCAGAACTGTAGCAAAATTCTCCTGTTTTAAACCACCCTGTAATCCTTTATCATGACATAGTACTGCTGTGAAAATTCTAGTGCATGACTTTGCTGTGTCCGTGCAGACATTCTGTATTCTCAGTTCTAGAGTTGGGCAGGCTCAACTGAGCGGTTTTCTCATAGGCTGTGTTTTTCACGCGTTTGTAGTTAGATGGTAGCTAAAGGCTTCTTAACTCACGTGTCTCCTGACTGGGCTGGATAGCTAAAACCGCGGGGCTGGTTGGGCATCTTTCTCTCTCCCTCCATATGACTTGGGCTTCCTCATAGCAGAGGCGACAGTGTCACTGGACTCCTGACATAGCAACTGACTTTCCCCAACATGAGCATTCTAAGAGAAAGTTACTGGAAATTGCCAGTTCTCATAAACTGGGCCAAGAATTAGCAGAGTGCCACTCGTACCAAATCCAGTCAAAGTCCAGTTTAGGGTTGTTTTTGTTTTTGTTTTGAGACAGGGTCTCACTATGTAGTGCTGACTGGCCTTAGACTCACTTATGTAGCCCAGTCTGACCTCAAACTCCTGGTGAGCCTCCTGCCTCAGTCTCCCGAGTGCTGAAATTATAAGCTTGCAGCACCATGCCTGTCTGGCAAGTTTAGATTTAAATGGATGGAAAAAGGACCTGCCTCTTTTTGCTACTGGGGATAAAACCCAGGACCTTCACATTGAGCTACATGCCTAAACCTTGTTTAATTTTGAAGCAGGCTCCCACAAAATCACCAAGTTGCTCTAGGTGGATTTGAACCTGTGATCTTGCTGCATCAGCCTCCCAGAGTGCTTGGATTATAGGCATGCACCACCATGCCCAGCCATAGTGCCCACCTCTTGGGAGGAGGGGCATTTGCCTTAGGGAGGGGAAGAACTAATGGTGGCATTCCTGGACAAACTGCTGTACTCAGGACACAAAAGTTGCCTGTGACCACGATACCTTCTGGCTAAGAAAAAAAAAATATTTAAAGAATGGGAATAACTTACAAGATCAAAGGGGAAACTCTTAGAAGACAGGAGCCAGAGGAGTTCTATTTGTGTACCAAGTTCTAATACATAAGCTTTTTGAGGCACAGCTGCATGATGAATCAACTCATCTGTTTCTGGCACTTGTATCTCTGTGTTCATGATCCAAATTTCAGGGTAAAAATTTTTACAGCATAAAACAGATCATGTGAACCAGGTGTGGTGGTGCATGCCTATAATCCCAGCACTCTGGAAGGTCGAGGCAGAAAGATTGCAAGTTTGAGCCCAGCCTGGGCAATTTAGCAAGACTGTGCCTCAAAATAAAAAAATAAAAAAGGGATGGGGATGTAGCTCAGTGCAAAGCCCTAGGTTTGATCCCCAGTATCACAATCAATCAATTAGATCATGTGTTCACATCTTATCCAAGACAAGATTCTTGAATTCATCAGCCCTCTAAAACTGCATACAATGGAATAAGGTGTTTAAGAAATTGTTTGTAAGAGGCTGCAAAGTCAACAAACACTTATTATTGTCCAGGATGCTTTGTATATAACTTTGCCTTAAATAAAAGGCCCAGTTAGGATTTCCCCTTCCCTATATTTTTCTTAATATCTTCCTGTGCTACATTGTCTATAGAGAGTCTTTTTTCGATCCTCATCACAGTCTGGAAAGCTTATATTTGTAATCCCATGGAAATGTTCTTGAAATTCTAGCAAGTTAATTCTAATCTACCACTTCCAGTATAACCCATGGCAAGAATAAAGACCCTAACACATATTTATAATTATGGGGAGCCAAGAAGGTCCTAAGTCCAGCCTAGATAGTGGCTCATCAGAACAAAGGCCTTGACCCAGGGCCTAAACTGGATTTTATTAATTCATGAAGAAGGGAGCGGCTTGAGGATGAGTGACTATGGTAATATGTGACTACTGTGAGGTGTGCTAGCTGGGAGATCTAAAAGTACCTCTGCAATATGAAAGACCAATCTGCATAACACAACTGAGGTAGCATTTCATGTTTTGGGAGCTGATGCTTCTGCTCTAGGAAGTCATGGCTTCTTAATCTCCAGGCTCAAACCCTCATGTTTTGGGAGTCACAGGGTTGGGAAACAGTACCTGTCACCCAGCTTCAACGATTACACATCAGCATCTCAGCCCTAGTTGAATTGCTCAGAGTCAGTTGAAGGGAAAAAGAAATGGCCTAGACAGCTCTGTACATATCAGTACAGGAGATAGGGCCAGGTTTAGCCAAAGTGGAGGTAATTGTTCTTTGTTCAAGGAGAGTCATCCAAGTGGTCCTCCACAGCTGTCTATTTCTGAGTTCAGCTCTGTTTTAGCCAGTTTCAAACTTATTCATTTGGGGATGTGTGTCTGTAGTGCATGGGATTGAATGCAGGGCCTCATGCATGCTAAGCGAGCACTCTACCACTGAGCTACATTGCCAGCCCTTACTTGGAATTATTAACCTTTGTTATCATATGTGATTCAGAACCATTAGCATTCCTTTGTCTCATAATATTTACAAGGAAGAGTGCACTGTCATTGGATAGGATCTGAGGTGTTTTCCCAGAGAAGAGATGATGTCTTGGTTACTTTTCACTCATTGCTGAGACAAAATACCTGACGCCCAAAATTAGGGAAGGAAAGGTTTATGTCTTACAGTTCTCAGGGGTTTCAGTCCATATTCAGTTGGCTCCAAGGCAGTGTGGCCTGGCGGGGCAGCCATTCATGGCAGCCGCCAAACAGCAAGGTGCACGAACCTGGCAAGAGAGGGAAGACATTCCTTCCTCTCACCCTTACACTGTATGTCGGCTCCCCCTGGGCAGGTGCAGCACTCACATTACCAGTTCCAGCACTAGACAACGAACCAATTACAAATGCCAGACTCAGCCCCATCCAAATTACATGAGGCCTTGGAGGGACACAGGATCAAACCAATACAGATGGGGACTTCAATTTGGCCTGCAGACTAGGTTCTTTAGTTTTTTTATTACAACATTTATTGAGTGTTTATTATGTATAGGAACTGTACTAGGCTAAACATAAAGTACTGGGGCTACTTGCAGGCCAGGTAGAAGAACCATAGGCCTGTCCAGCAACTCTGGAAAGGAAGGCTCCCTTCTTAATACCAAAAGTATAGTTGTGGGGCCTTTGTCAACAGGGATCCAAAACCCAAGAGGAATATCTTTGTCATCTGAGTCCTTTCCTCCACAACATGCAGACACCAAGGACAGTGCATGGAAAAAGCCAACAGCACTTTAGATGGTCACCATTACGCAGCTACCAGAGTGATCCAACAAGCTAGTCCAGATAGTGTCTGCTGTGCCCATGATGATTCTGCCAAAGTGTTTTTAGGCAGTTAGGGACCAAGGGAACTACCAGAAATAATCCCATTCTAGCTCCACTGGATGTCAAAAAGAAATATTCTAGCACAACTGTTGGTTCAAATCTGGGTGTGGTAGAGATATGTGGGAGCCTTTTAAAAGTACCATATGCTATGTTGAGAATTACTATGAGGATGGTTTCTTTGGTTTTCTTTTAATTTTTACTTTTATTAACTCATAATGATTGTGTTCATTGCAGAGATCTGATACATGGACATAATACATCTTAATGCTTTTTTCACCCCCACCCCCAGACTAGGTTCTTGACTCTGCACAGAAAAAGAATTTCAAGCCGGGCGTGGTGGCTCATGCCTGTAATCCCAGCACTCAGGAGGCTGAGACAGGAGGATCATTGTGAGTTCGAGACCAGCCTGGGCTACAAAGTGAGCTCAAGGCCAGCCTGAACTGTATAATGAGAACCTATCTGAAAAAGCCAAAAAAGAAAGAAGGAAGGAAGGAGGGAAGGAAGGAAGGAAGAAGGGAAGAAGGAAGGAAGGAAGGAAGGAAGGAAGGAAGGAAGGAAGGAAGGAAGGAAAAAGAAAAGAAAAGAAGAGGCAAAGAATTTCAGGATGTGTCCATGAGAGGCACAGACAGATTTTATTAGATACAGCAAAAGAAGTACACACTAAAGAATGTAGGTCCTTAAGACAGAACATCCCTCCCGGGCATGGTGGCGCACGCCTTTAATCCCAGCACTCGGGAGGCTGAGGTAGGCGGAGCGTTGTGAGTTCGAGGCCGGCCTGGGCTACAACGCGAGTGCAAGACCGGTCTGAGCTACATAGTGCGACCCTGCTTCAAAAAACCGGGGCTGGGAGTTTGGCTCAGCAGCTTAAGTGCCTGTCTGGCAGGCGCGAGGCTGTGAGTTCAATCCCTGGTGCCGCAAAAAAAAAAAAAAAAAAAAAAAGACAGAACATCCCTGTGACCTGCAGTTGGAGATACATGTGCAGCCTCTAAGGGGGTGATCTAAGATGGTTTCCCTAAAAAAATTCTTTAAATCTTTTTATTCCTTTTAAACTCAGGTTTCTGTCCTTTACCTTAGCAACTAAATTACTTACCCTTAGCTTAGAGATTTGTCATATCTTTAAAAGTTTTGGGTGTGATAGGCTGGGAAGAAAAAAACAAGCCTAGGAATAAAACGTATGGAATACAAGTAAGGATCACCTCGGGTAACTTTGTTTTTTGTGTTTTGTTTTGTTTTGTTTTGTTTTTATGGTACTGGAAATTGAACTCATGACATCACACTAGCCAGGCAGGTACTTTGCCACTGAGCTATATCCCTGGCCCCAGGTAAGTTTGATTGTGTCATGAATTTGCAATCTTCTTAAAAGTACGATTTGCTTATCTGTTTTATTTATTTGGTTTTTTTGAGACAGGATCTTACTATGTAGTCTAAGATGGCCTTGAACTTACTATGTAGCCCAGGCTGGATTTGAACTCACTGCCATTCTTTTACTTCAGCTCTCAAGTGCTGAGATTATGGGTGTGTACCACTAGGTCCAGTAAAAGTATGATTTTAAAATAATGAGTTTTCTTGTCTCTTTTCCACCTATCTTGATTTCTTATTTTATTTGTATATTTGTACATGCATATAATGTACTTCACTCACCTCCCGTCCCACACTCTACCACCTCGTTTCATATTTGGGCCAAGGGGAGTTTCAATATGTGTAGTGTATTTTTGCTAATTTCCATGCCCCTCTACCTATCTTTATTTCTTCTAACTTTTGTACTTGATGATATTTGGAGAAAAATTATATAGCTTCTGTTTCTCTTAAGTATAAGAATGATGCTGAAGGGAAGTAATTTGTATATTAAACTAACTTTTAAAAATGTATTATTATGGAAAACTTCAAAGATATACAAAAGTAGAGGATACGGCATGATGGAACACTACATTCCAGTCACCAGTTCATTGCTCCTTTATCTGAGCTTACTCCAGCTGCTCACCATGCTAGCAGATGCCTCTGGGTCAGGCCTGGCAGTCTTCTCCAACTTGCACTGTCAGCTTTCCTGTCTTTCTGCCACCTTCCACTGTCGCAATAGTTTTGTCAGCTTCCGTCCCCAGACACAGGCTGGAAGTGCGTGGAAGTTGACATTGCCCCAACTATAGCCTTCTGTGAAAGAAGGTTTCAGATGCTTCACTGTCTGCTCTTCAGGCCAATTCTAAGAAGCACTGTAAACTTCTCAGAGTTCCCAGACCACGGAGCCATGCACAATCAATACCACATCCTGAAACTGGCTTTTGCTTTCTCTGTGCCTTACTCTTTACAGTCTCTTCCTCTTGCTTCCTCCCAATAAATTTCCTGCACCTAAGTTCCTATCTCAAGGTCTATATTCAGAGAAACCTAAATTAAAATCGACATCTCATGTCCAGACATAGTTTTTGGTTACTTGATTTAAACCCCATTACTACCAGCACCATCTTACCATGTTCATGTGTATATATTCTAGACAGCACCAACCAATCCAGAAGCAACTTCTCCTTTTCCAACTGCTATCTAGCCTTGCTGCTAGAAGCTTATGGAAACTTATCCTAGGCCCTTGTCCTTTTCCTGGCAAACATCTATCAAGACTTAACAAATGTTTCTATTTCAGAGATCTCCTAGTCTCAAGAGTTTGGTTAAGAGTGCTTAGCTAAAAAGAAGGAAAGATAAAAGGGAGGAAAGGAGGAAAATGAATGAGCTGTTATTTCTGACAGTTTTTACTTCAGAATTAAAGTGTGCTTCAGGAACTGAACACAAATAACTTCATCCACCCAACCTAGAAATCCAAGCTTTACTTCCAAACCCCATAGATAGCCATTCAAACCCATGGGTGCCGTTAGGCTGTGTTAGCAGTGAATTGGCTGTCAGCACTTTGAGATCCAAGAACACAGCCAGGCCCCCAGGGCAGCTGGTCCCAGAGGTCAGAGGACAGCAGTATCATAGCCTAGCATCTCTAATGGGAAACAGATGTGCCCAGCTGTTGCCTGCCATCAGCCTGCTCACCAAGTGTTTTCAGTCCAGCCCCTTCTGGACCCATCCAGCTGTACAAACAAGCTTTTATCCACAAGCTTGACTGTGGGAGAAGCCTGCAACTCTGTCGTCCTTCCTATTAGGAGAACCCAAATGTGTTGTTTCCAACGTTGAACTCATTAAAGTACCAATTAAATAAAAGTGGATTTTCTCTTTTTTCCTTTCCTTTGCAGTTTTTAGCTTCTGTTTTCTTTGTTATTGCAATGCCTGTGATGGTATTAGCTGATGGTTAAATCTATTGAGATTTGGAGGGAAAGTAAATCTGTTTGAAATGAGAATGCATTGAGGAGACTTGGAAAGACAGGGTAAGAGAGCTGGCTGCTTGGGTTCTGGAGGTAACCACATGTCCTTGGGAACATCCTTCACCTCTTTGGGTGCCATTTTCCTTTATGATTAAAATGAAGCATTAGACTTAGTGAATCTCAACAACTTTTCTATTACTAACATTTTAAATACTTTGCCATTTTTATAGATTTTATACATAACCCTTCCTTCAAAAAATATTTTTCTGAGCATTTGTTATGCACATAGCAATCTGATCAGCACTGAAGTAGTCCCACTAGAAGGTTCCATAGATAGCCCAGGGCTAGATGGCGTCTATTCTCTGGTGTCTCCCCGGTGTCCCATCCTCTTGCTTCCCTAGTAATAACAGTCCCTTGAGCCATGGGAAATGGTCCCCAACCTGTTTGCTGTGGCTTTCCTGAGTCTCCCACACCCTGGAGCACCCAGCCCAAGTATGAGCAGGTGATCCAGGCCTAATCTCTGCTCGTAACTCATTCCAGGCCAGTTCACCTTGTTCCCTGAATACAGATGAGAATTTTGGGGGAGAAGATACTCTGTCACATGTGAGTTTACTAAAGCAGAAGGAAATACTATCTATGGACACGGCCTTTCTTATTACACAAAGGCCATCTGAAATTAGGAAAACTAAGGCCAATGTGTGAAAAGAAGCAAAGCAAAAAAAAGGGGAGAAATTTCAAATAGCCTGGTTGGAGGCCCTATCTTCCCAGTTATCCAGTTATGTATGACAATCTCCCTGCTCCCCTATATCTACATGTAGTTTGAGGAGATAGTTTACTATTACTTCCAACCAAGAGTCTATCACATAATTAAACTTGTTAAGTACTATATGGAAACTGATTTCCACAGTATTAGAATTTGTCTAAAGTGTCTAGTAAATAGCAGAGTTGAGACTGAGTCATCAACTCCTAACTTTCAAACTTTTTCCTTTACCTTCATGTTTTTTAATGTTTTCCGAGACAGAGTCACGCTATGTAGTTCAGGTTGGCCTTGCTCACATTGTAGCCCAAGCTGGTCTCGAACCCAAAACACTCCTCCTACCTCAGCCTCCCGAGTGCTGGGATTAAAGGCGCGTGCCACCATGCCTGGCTTTATCTTCATGTTTTATCCAACCTTGAAAATTTTCAAATGTAGGGTCCAGGGGTATAGCTCAGCAGCATGGTGCCTCCCTGGCAAGCATGAGGTCCTGAGTTCAATTCCCAGTTCCATAAAAAAAAATTTTTCAGATATACAGAAAACTTGAAAATTTTAGAAACAAATACCCTGTCTTAGTTCATTTTGTGCTGCTATAACAGAATACCTGACACTGGGTAATTCATAATGAACAGAAATTTATTTGTCTCATGGTTCTATAGACTAGAACAGAAATTTATTTGTCTCATGGTTCTATAGACTAGAAAATCTAAGGATGAGGAGTCACTCCTAGGAAAACCCGTCTTGCTGTGTCACTGCACAGCAGAAAGGCGGAAGGGTAAATGATGGTGTGTGCACCAGGGGTGGGGACCTGAAGTCATCCTTTTATCTGGAGCCCACTCCCTGGATAACAGTATGAATCCATTCATAAGGGCAGAGTCTTCATTACCAATCACCTCTGAAAGGTTCTCTATCTTAGCACTGTTCATCAGGGCTTGAGTTTCCAAAACACAAACTTTGTAGGACACATTTTAGATCATAGCATACCTTATGGCTAACACCTAGATTCTACCATTTACAGTTAACTGCCCTTGATTTATCATGCATGTACTTAACCATTCCTTATAGATTCATAAACATACCTAATTTTTTAAAATAAATTTCAAAGTAGATTGTAACCAGTTTTCTTTCTTTTGCACCATACCTCAGCCTTCAAAGACATAGTGGTGTGTGAGTGGAATTTGTCCCCAGGCACGTGTGAAGACCTTCATGGTACAGGATGCAGAAAGGAAGGAAAGAAAAAGAAAGGATAGGAAAAGAAAGGGAAGTAAAGAGAAGGAAAGGGAAGGGAAGGAAAGGAAGGAAGGCTGAACTGTGAGTCAGGGCCCTCTCTGCATATTCTAGGCACGTATTCTACCACTGAGCCACATCCCAAGCCCACCACAGGGCCCTCTCTGAACGATAGTGGTGAGCTTACAGGAGATCCAAGGAAATAAGTAAAAGCTCGAATAGATAAGGTAATTTTTGTTAGTGATGAATTCTAGGAAGGAAATAAAACAGAGCAATGTCATAGAACATATAGATATCTCAGGCAAAACCAGGCCAGGGAAAGTGGGTCATAGAAGAGGCGACAACTGAATTATATCTCTATGCAGACAAGAATTTGTCAGGTCAAGATCTGGAGAAACAAGTTTTGGGTAGGAAGAAAAGCAAGTACAAAGGTCCTGGGATATTCCAGTAACAGAAAGAAGTTCGGCAAAGTATCTTTCATTTTCTCTTCTTCGTCATGTTCATCATTTTTATCAATATCCTCATTATGATTGGAAGAACTTGTGGAATACTCATTAACCAGTCAGTGCAGTTGCTAGGTGAGTTAAATCCATACATCTACAGTAATCTGTACCTCTGCTGACCTAGTAGTAACTCAATAATCCTGCCAGTTGCTCTCTAGACAAAGATAAACAGCTCAAAGAGTAGTTTTGACACACAGAAGCCCCATAGACCCACAGCAACAAGCTGGTCCTAAGTAACAACATGTTGATCTTTCACGAATTTCTTGGTCCAAAGAACAGGCTCAGATTACATTCCAAACAACTCAGAGTTTCTTATGCTTCACTTTTTAACATCATAGTTGGCAGGCTGTTGGCCAAAAATTGTTAGTTTATCTTGTGTAAATGGCTTAAGTATGTGTTTTAGCATTAAAATGATCCAAAACCAACACGTTGCATTGCTTTCAAGTGCCTGTTTGACCTGCCCTCTGTAGAAACCAGATTAATTTATAACTTTATGAGTGAAATGTCTTAATCTTCTGAGGGACCATTCTGCCCTCAGTGGTTCCAAGATCACGAGATATACTTCTTTGGTTTCTTTTACTTTCAGAAACTTTTTTTCTTTAATTGTTGAGATACTTGTTCAGAAATGAACTGGAGAACATATGCTTCAAATTTTATTTTTATGGGTTTTTTTAGCCTTGCCATGAATAATGTCCAAAACATCAATATTAAACCAAATTAATACCATAACTGATCAGAAGAACGTTTGGATCTTGTCTGTGGTCAACTGCATTTTTTAAAGTCCATTTCTATAAGTATAACAGAATTGGATCAGAAAAGTCCAAACTCTCCCTAGAAACAACCAAATGGAAATTTTTAAAAGCAGAAATTATATATAACATGGACACTTAAAGCCTGATTTACCACTGAGAAAAAAATATTTCCTGGGAGCAGAGCCATAGTTATTAAAAACAAACGTATCTCAAGTGAAGGGGTATCTCATTCAGAATTCTCAAAATGTGAAATTTTGATATGCAAATACACGTTATTCTTTTACAGCATTATTTCTATAAATGGAGAGCTGGAAGAAACCGTGGTGGACACTGTTAAGGCTCCACTTAGATCTCCTTAGGACCCTTTGACGATTTCTATATTACCTCCCTTTTGGTTACTCTATCAAATGCCTTAGATTAATCAACTTCAAAAGAAGTTTATTTTGGTTACAGTTTTGGAGGCTCCAGGTTCATGATTAATTGGGCTCATTGCTTTGGGGCTGTGGCAGCGTAATACATTGCGGTGGAACACAGACTGGAGGAGGCCCATTCATTTCATGGCCAAATGTGAGAGAGAAGATAGAAAGAGGCCAGAGCTCCACAGTCCTCTTACGGGCACACCCAACTTCCTTAACCTCCTCCCAGGTGGCTCCATGTTTTAAAAGTTCCACCACCTGCCAGTAGAACCACAGGCTAGTGACGAAGTCATGAGCACATGGACTTTTGGTGGATATTTAAGATGCAAACTATAGTAATTTCTATGCCTTGCTAGTTTCCATTAATAGCCATAAGCCATGACTCTTTGAAGGTCATACCTGGAATTTTAGAGTGATTTTGCCCACTTTGTTGAGATTTGGAAGTGCCTAGGTGTTCACAGTCCCCTAAGGTAACTTTTGGCCCACCACTGACTGGCACTGCAATACAAATGCCCAGCTCTCTACCCACACAAGGAAGTACAAGCTTGGAAGTTAAATCAGTCCCTTGGGATTAAGCAGAGACTGGAGCTCTCCCTGAAATCATTCCCTTACTTGTCTTCTTCTTTTTCCCTGTAATGTTTCCCCTATTTATTCATTTGTTTCTCCCAAAAGTCCTTGCTTAATGTACTACTTGCATCAGATTATCTCAGGACCTGATTCTGAAGAGGCTCACATAAGACCCCATCTGCCCCTATCCATTCATTCCACAGATATTTCACCTAAGTTATAAATCAAGAAATGTTCATTGAAGGCCTAGTGTGTACTGGACATGGTTTAGGCTTGGAGAGATGTGGACCTCTGGGAATGTGAAAGTGACAGTCCTTAGACACAGGGCCCACATTATCTTCCATCAGGGACAATCTGAGAATCCAGGGTAGGGTATTACCAGTGACATTTGTGTGAATTCCATCATGCACTGCATCATCCATTCTGACATTATTAACCAACCCTCCTGGAAGTTAGGAAAGAGAGCGCCATCCGCAGACTGGGGAGAGAGAGAACAATGGCTGCACCAGCAAACAAATCCAGTCTGAGAACCAGCACCATGCACAGGCCACGTCCAGACTGGGAACAGCCAGAGCCCAGCCCCTTCCAGCGTGTGGGCAGACAAAAAGTACTCATCTCCCCCACGCTATTAAGCAACCAGCTTATCAG
This sequence comes from Dasyprocta punctata, assembly GCA_004363535.1. Classification (NCBI taxonomy): domain Eukaryota; kingdom Metazoa; phylum Chordata; class Mammalia; order Rodentia; family Dasyproctidae; genus Dasyprocta; species Dasyprocta punctata. The sequence continues at coordinate 51,150 of RJWM01006007.1, forward strand.
GAGAAACACAGGCTGTGATGATAGCTATTGAGGTGAAATGCAATTGAATACTTGTGGTGCTTTGTTGTTTCACTAATATCGCAGGTCTAGGGCCAGTGGTCTGATCATAAGTTCAGAGGATATCAGTATGCAGTGTGACATCCGGGGGGAATCTCCTTCTGAGGGTTGCAACCATTGTTGATTCCCTATGGTCTTCTTTTGAGGTCCTATATTGTTTTCATTGTTTTGTTGGGTGGGTTTTATTCTGAATCTTTTGTTTTGTTTGATTATGTTAAATCTGATGGTAGAAGCTATTTCAAGAATAGCGAGATATATTATGGTAGCAATTTTGAATTTACTGTTGACTTGTTTTGAAATCCTTTATTGCATTCATTGTTTTGTTTTTATTGTTTCTATTCTATTCTGTTCTGTTTGATTTTTACTATATCCAAAGTTATCTGCAGTTATTTTGAAGACATCAAAAGGCATTACGGTAACTCCTATTGATTTCATAATGTTTTGAAGTCCTGTGTCTCTTACACTGGTTTGTTTTGATCTGGTTTTATTCTGTTTTAATCTCTTTAAAATAAAATAAGATAAAAGGAAAAGAAGCTAGGAAAGAGAGAAACCTAATAACTTTTACTTGGAAAGTTATGTAATCATCCAAACCAACTGAAGTAGGCCAGTAGAAAAATATTCATAAACTTTTTGATTCCAACAGCATTCACAGAGGACATCTTAACTATTACTACTTGATTAGTAGCATTAGTTTCTCTTCTATCACTTATCTCTAAGATTTGTTAATATAAAACATAAGGAGAGATAGAAAATTGTTTGTAAGAAGTGGTTTTATTTGCCTCAAGAAATTGTAAACACTCATGCAGAAAACTGCCAGTAAAATCACTTTTATTCCCATTCTGATTTTGAATAATTGATTCAGCAAATATTTACTCTTCGCCATGGACACTGCCTCACTTCTAATCAAGGTATATTTTGCATTCAAGTATATAAAATGGTATATTATTTTCAAAGACTCTGGGTGCTCAATCTGGATGAAGGAGATCCTCTTTTTTCCTAGAATCCATTTCTTAAAAACATATACAAAGCCGGGCATGGTGGCGCACGCCTTTAATCCCAGCACTTGGGAGGCTGAGGTAGGCGGAGCGTTGTGAGTTCAAGGCCAGTTTGGGCTACAACGTGAGCACAAGGCTGGCCTGAGCTACACAGTGTGACCCTGCCTCAACAAACCAGGGCCGGGAGTTTGGCTCAGCAGCTTAAGTGCCTGTCTGGCAGGTGTGAGGCTGTGAGTTTGATCCCCAGTGCCGAAAAAAAAAAACATATACAAAGGACCATTCTGATTTGAATACTTACTGTGTATGGTAGGCAGAATAATGATCTCCCAAAGATCTTGATGTCCAAATCCCTAGAACCTATGAATATGTTATTTTATGCAGTCGTGTTAGCTCTTTGTCACTATCATAACTACCTGATATAATCAACTTATAAAGAGGAAGGATTTGTTTTGGTACACAGCTCTGGAGATTTCATTCCATGCTTGCTTAGGCTGTTGCTTTCAGCCCATGGCAGGACAGCACATTCCGAGAGAGCTGGAGGTGAAATAAAACCACTCACTTCATTGCCCGGGGGCAAACGACCGCGGGATGGAGCTGGAGTCCCACTACCTCTTTGAGACCATGCCCCCAGTGACCTAAACAACTGTCTCCCAAAAAGCTTCTATCAGATTTCAATACAACTGTTCTGGGAAGCAGGCCTTTACGGATCTTTGGGGGGACACTTAAGATTCAAACTATAGCAACGGGATAAAGTTGCAAGTAGACTTTAAGATTGTCATTCAGATGATTGTTTTATTTTATTTTGATACAGCAGCTCATCTCATTGTGTTGTTCATGCTGACCTTATAGTCACAATGCTTCATTACCTCAGCCTTCCAAATAGCTAAGATGCAGGTTTGCACCACTGTAACTGGCTTCAAGTGATTTAAAATACAGCAGAGAGATTAGATTACCCTAGATTACCCATGTGGGTACAATGTAAATAGAAGCACCCTTGAATACAAGAGAGAGAATCAGAAGTATTAGTTTCAGAGTAATGGGCTGTAAGAAAGTCTCGAATGGCCATTGCTGGCTTTGAAGATGGAAGCGGCCATGAGCCAAGGAATGAGAGCAGCATGTAGAAGCTGGAAAAGGAGCAAGAAAACAGATGCTCCCTAGGGCCATGGAAAGAGCCTCTGGAAAGAATCACAGTCCCGCCAACACCTTAATTAGAGTTCAGTGAGACCCGCCTCATACAGAATTGTAAATAGCCACTAAGTTTGTGGTAATTTGTTACAGTAACAATAGGAAACTGATACTTCATCTGCTTTCCAGGTTCATCTCTTCATCTGAAGAAACCACAGAATCTTCTCATGTGCTTCAGGAATAATCCATTTGCTATTCACTCAGTTTTGACTTCCCTACCTGTATTTGAAATGTCTTGCCATTCTTCTTGGCTGTCATCACAGTTTTCTGTATTTGAACTCAACCACAGTCATGTTTCAAGTGCCATTGTTTTCTTCTGGCCATCATACAAAACTAACACCAATAATAGTGAACATTTTCAAGCTTAGAAGTATTAGTCCCCCTTGAAAGTTACACTGTGAGGAATCCAGCTTGCTTTTCTGCTTCCATTTCCATTTTTATATTCTGTTTAATTTGAAACTTTGAAGATATGATGTTCCATGGTGATAGCAGTAAAAAATGAAATCCAGACGAGCTTATGACAACTAAAGAAAATTTACCAACACTTCTGGACAAGATACATTAGGATCAAAGACACAGAGTGATGACATCAGTATCACCAAGGCCCTAAAGAACTCCATATGCATTTATTCATGCACTAACTTATTCATTTATTCATTCGTTTGAACATTAACAAATATTTGTTGAGTGCTGACCATGTGCTAGGAACTGCACAAGTTGCTAGGGATTCATCCATGACAAAGACATCTGTGCATATGCATACTGGTCAGGGAAGGCTGCCAAAAAAGTAGATAGGTTATATGTATGTTCCTCCAAAGTTCATATATTAAGCCCCAAAGTGGTCCTCTTAAGAGGTAGGGCCTTTTCAGAAGTGATTAAGTTATGAGGGTCCAAAGGGATTAATGTCATTATGAAAGAAGCTTCAGAGAGGTGCCCAGCCCATTTGCCCTCTTACTTTCTGGGTTCCACTATGTAAGATGCTGCAAGAAAGCATCATCTTGGAAGGAAAAATCCAGGCCTGGGTAGACATCAAATCTACCAACACCTTGATCTCAGACTTCCTAGCCTCCAGAACTACAAGGAATAAATCTGTGTTATTTATAGATTTCCCAGTCTAAGGTATTTTGTTATAGCAACAGGAAGAGACTGAGACCATGTGTAAACAATAGGTTGAAGATGGGCGTGCAATGAGAAAAGTGGAGCAGGATGGAGTAGGGATGCTCCAAGTTCAATCAACTGGACAAAGTAAGCCTCACTTTGAAAGGTGGCCTTTGAGGAAAGACATGAAAGAGTTGGGGGACCTGGTCATTTCAGATATTGGAAACCTGCTGTTTAAGGGTCATGAGCCAAGAGCAAGCCTGGAAGGTTTAAGGAGTAGCAAGCTTGATATAGCTGGAGCAAGGGAGAAAGAGCCAATGGATGAAGCAGAGAGGTAACCAAGTGGGAGGGACTTTGATGCTGACTCTGAATGAAATAGGCAGCCATCGCATGTGACATCATCCCACTATGTGTTAATAGATTATCCTAGTTGCTGAGAATTGATGCAGAAATGATGAGAACAGGGACTTCCTTCAGAAGGTGGCTTCAGTAATCTATGACAGTGGATGGTGGCTGGGGCCAGGGGGCAGCAGGAAGAAGTGATTAGATTCAGCATATATTTTGAAGGTAGAGCCAATGTAATTTCCAGCTAGACTGGACATGTATTGTGTCATAAAGCCAAAAATGACTACAAGTTCTCCTAGCTTAACATCTGGAAAGATGACAGGTGATTTTAAAATCAGTGAAATGTCAAAGACTACAGATGAAAAAATCTTTGTGTAGTGAGGAAAAGTCAGAGGAGGTCAGGTGGAACTGTGTGAACTTTGACATACCTAGCTGATAGTCTGGTAATGACATAAGCAGGTAGTGAGATAGTCTATATGAGTCTAGAGTTCAGATGACATTTCCAATAAAAAACTATGACTCTTGGGAGTCATAAGCATAAAGTTCAAATTTAAAGTTATGAGAATAAAAATGACATCACTTAAGGGAGTGGGTGCAGATAAAGTGTTCAAAAATTCATCTCTGGAGTGCTTGGCATATAGGCCAGGAAGAAGTCAGTGGTAGGAGGAAAACCAGTAGAGCGTGAAGTCCTAAAACTTATGTGAGGAAGTATTCCTGGGAAAACACAGTGAGGGAGTAAGATACAGACTGAGAATTGTACGTTAGATCTAGCAGCATAAATGTCATTGGTTAACCTTGACTGAAGCCATTTCTTAGAGTTCTGGGGACAAAGTCTAATTTGAGTCAATGTAAAGGATATTGAGAGGAAAACACAATTGTTTGAAGAGTATTGTTCGTCCAAACTAAAGTAAAGCGAAAAATAAATCGATAGCGAGAGAAATAAAATTTGCGCAACCAGTGCAGACTCCAGAAAGAGAAAGATGTGCCTCCCGAGAACCCGCCACATTGGGTCAGGGAGGTTCAAACCAGAAGACAACTAGCCTGCCTTCCTGGTGAGTGCACACGACCAGCATGGACTCCAGGAAGAGAAAGATATGTGCCTCCCGTAAGCCTACCAGCGAGCAGGCTAAGAATCAAGGACTGTCCCCTCTCCCCCGACCCCGTAAGCAACCTGCTGGTTCAGAGGACCAGATAAGTTGATAGCAACTAAGGTATATGAAGCAACTAAACGCTTGTATTGTTTGGTTGATTTTGCAGGCCTGGGGCCAGCAGTCTGAACATCTCTTGGGAAGATGACAGTATGCAATGTGGCAAACATGGGGAATTCCCTTCTGTCTTGTCTTTGAGGCCAATATTGTTCTCACTGTTTTGCTTTATTCTGATTAACTTTTTTCTTTATTTCATATTCTGTTTTTATTGATTTTATTCTGTTTTGTTTTTGGTTTGATTTTACTATACCTGATGGAATGGTCAACTATTGTGAAGATAACAAGATATACTATAGTTAGCTATTGTTTTCCTACTATTCTGTACCAGTTCTGTTTTATTTTGATTGACTTTGTTCTGTTATGTTTTGTTGGATTTTACTATCTTTAAAATAAAATTTTAAAAAAAGAAATAAAATCAAGACACTATTTTACTATAGGAAAAATAATCCAGGTGTAGCGGCACATACCTGTAATCCCAGCACACAGGACACTGAGGCAGGAGGATTGCCTTGGCAACATAGTGAGTTCAAGGCAAGCTTGAACTACTTAGGGAGATTCTGCCTCAGAAAAGAAAAAAAAAACAAAAGGAAAAATAATAGCATGAATTAATATGCTGATGGGATGGTCAAATGGGGAGGGACAAACTAAGGAAGTAAAGGCAGAGGGGAGAATTCCTGGAGCTTTGTCTTTGAATAGGCAAGGGAGATGAGATGCTTTAGGGCAGTGGTAACAAAGTTTGAATGTAAGTCAAAATCCCCTAGAAGACCTGTAAAAGCAAATTATTGGACCCTCTTTTCCAATGTTCTGATTCATTTGGTCTGGGATAGAATCTGAGAATTTGCATTTCTAATAAATTTCCAGGTATTGTCTAGGCTGCTTGTTGGGGGACCATCAGGGATCTGGCCAACATCCCCAACTGCCTGTTTGAGGGTTACAGTGAAAGGATGAAATAAGAGCCAAATTTGGTAATGCATGACAGGAGGGCTGGGAGGTCAATGCCTCAGGACGGGCAGGGACCAAGACACTCCAAGCCAGCCACTATTTATTGAGTATACAATACGCACAGGGTTTATCAGATGACTCAGAGGGTATGGTGACGTGATGCTAATGAGGATCTTTGTTGCTAAGAACGGTGAGGAGAGATGGCAGGTTAAGGAGTTTGTTCTTTGTCCAAGGTGAAACCCTAGTTTTATTACTGCTGGGTTCTCAAGGAATCAGGAGGTCTTCAGCTGATGTATTCTTGCCCGGGGGGTGTCGCAGCATCACGGAAACGTAGAGGAATTGTGTTCCCACATACCGTTGCCGGCCTGCATGGCAAGGCACGAGGCCTCGGACAGGGCCTAATCACAATTTAGTGATGAAATTGTCTTTCCCCAACAATTATATAGAATGGTCCTCGATGGGGGCCACACTTTGGGCCCTGCAGATATACAAGGAAGGGGCTTGGTGCCTCTCAACAGAAGTCTACCTGTCAATTGATAGGATTAGATCCACTCATTAAAGCACCCAGTTACTCCTGAGGATGTATCTTGGAAAGACGTGGTCAAGAAGGCAAAAATGGCCAGCACAGGCAGTCTCTAAGACACGGGATTCACCAAGAGCCTGGCGATGCTTCCCTAAGGTCGCTCAGGAGGCGTCTACCTTTGCAGGCTCCATACTTTCCCATCCTCCTAGCTGGCCCATTTTTCTCATGTCCAGCCAAGTGGAAACTTTGGTTCTCATATTCACACACTTTACATGACTTGAATGTTTTGGGGGCCTCTTCTTTTTTTGTGGGGGGAGGGGGCTTTTCTAGCAGAGCCTCTGCCACATGCTTGGGAGTCCTAGGTGTATCACACCCGCGACTACTCTTTCCGATGAGTGTTCCATAACATCCTGAAAACAACCTAACTCAATGTGATGGTGTTGTTTTACTGGCCAACATTGGAGTCATGATTAGCTGAGGGGCTGGGCTGTTTGTTTTTTTTTTTTCCTTATTGCAATGTTAACCTCTTGCCAGAAACAGCCACTAGCAATCAATCTTTCCATAAAGCCCTCCTCCACCTGGGAGCTAGGGCTAGCAATACATATTTAGGATGTAGTAACAAGAACAACTTCCCTCTGTGTGGTTGTCTGGATTTAAAAGTTTTTTGATAATCAAACGTATGTCCACTTTATATATGAAGAAACTGAGGCTCAGAGAGGGCAGGCTTGTGACACCGAACCTGGTGGAATGAGAACTCCAGGTCTTTGGATCATAAATTCCAAATCTTTTCCCAATTACAGATCCATTTTATCATCTGCTGGTCAGCACAGCTCACCCAAGTCCCTGTGTTTTGTCATACGGTGGTAACATTAAGGGTGAGTGGCTCTTTGCAACTAATCCATTGCCCCTCTTGTGGAATATTTTTGTGTGTTTTATTTGTTAGTTTTTCACTCTGTCTCTGTACTTTAATTAATAATGGTTTCTGCATTGCTTGACCTGTTTTCTTATATGTAGTTTGAAGAAGAAAATAGGTAGGGATGGATTTTATGCCTTTATTTTTTTAAGTATACTTTATATTTTAGAAAAATTTTAGGGTTAGTAAAAGTCAGAAATTAAAAATAGACCAGAATTACTTGTTGCCCTTTATGCTAAAATCAAGTGAAAAAATTGACAAGAAATTTGTTTTCAATCTGAGCCTTCCTGTATATCTCTTTTTTTTTCAGGGTTTTTTTTTGGGGGGGGTGGTACTAGGGATCGGACTCACAACCTCATGCTTGCCAGGCAGGCACTGTGCTGCTGAGCTATACCCCCAGAATACCTCTTTTTTCTCCACACAGTTTTTCATCTGGTATTAATGTTGTTCAATTAGTGAATCAATATCAATATAGCATCATTAAGTAAAACCCATAGTTTAGAATAAGGTGCACTCTTTGTGATGTAATTCTGTGGGGTTTGACAAATAGGTAACATGCATATCATGACAGTATGATACACAGTATTTCACTGCCCTGAAAGGCATCCGTTTGTTCTTCCAACTCTTCCTCGTTCTTGGTAACCACTGATCTTCGTATTGTCTTTATAGTTTTCCATTTTCAGAACGTCATATAGTTTGAATCATATAGTATGTTGCCTTTTCAGATTGGGTTGCTTTCTTTTTTAGGTTATGCTGAAGATTTAACTGAACTACATACCCAGCTCTTTTTATTATTTTGAGATGATATCTTACTAAATTTCTAAGTTGTTTAGGCTAGTCTCGAATTTGGGATCATCTTGCGTCAGCTTCCCAGAGTGCTGGGATTACAAGTGTGTACTACCATGCCTGGTGTCTTCTTTCATTTATGAACACACATTTTTATTTTCCTCAATGCCTTTTCATGGATTGATTACTCATTTCCTGTTATCACTGGATAATATTCCACTGTATGATATACCACAATTTTTTTCCATTCATCTATTGAAAGGCATATTTGTTGCCTACCAAATGTTGGTACTTATGAATAAAGCTGCTATAAACATCCATGTGAAGGTTTCTATGCGCACATAAATTTTCATCACATTTGCATAAACAAGAAGTGTGATTGCTGGATCACATGGAAAGAATATGTTCAATTTTGTGAGAAGCGGCCAAACTTTCTTCTGAAGAGACTATACCATTTTTTTATTCCCACGAACAAGAGTTTCTTTGCTCCACATCCTTCTAAACATTTGGTGTTTTCAGTGCTTCAATTTTTTGTTTGTGTACTGAGACATGGTCTTTCTTTCTTTTTTTTTTTCTTCAAATCCATTTTATTTCTAAGAGAAAACAAATTTTAAAATTTTCAAAACATGACAATCAGGGGGCAACAAGGGTACATACATTGCACATTGTCATTCCCAAATCATTCGCCCAGAGCACAAGACATCTGCATTCAATTGTTTGAACAATGCCAGTGCAAATCTTTCCTCTTCAATGAACTCAGAGAAATCAGTAATATAACTATCTTAACTATTTTATATACATATATATACATATATATATATATACACAAACACATACATACACCTATGTCATTTCAGCTTCTCACACTAGTGAGACAGTACAATGTTTACACATGTGGAGACATGGTGTTTCTATGTAGTCCAGGCTGATCTTGAGATAGCAGCAATTCTCCTGCCTCAGCCTCCTGAGTGCTGGGACTACAGACATGTGCCACCACTCCTTGGTTCCATGTGCTTTGATTTTAGTCATTCTAACAGGTGTAAAGTTGTTATGGGTTAGATCAAGAATGACTCCCCAAAACTATCATGTGCTCAGAGGCAGGCTTTTGGAAGGTAATTGGATCCTAGAAGTTTGGCAGCTCAGTGTGATGTTAGGAGGTGGAGGCTGGTCAGAAGAGGTGGTCACTGGTGCCATGACCTGGAAGGCTGCATCTCTCTCCCCGGGTCCACCCTTCTCTCTGCTTCCTGGCTGCCATTTCATGAACTTCTTTCCTCCACCAGACCCTTCCACCATGCCCTCCCTGCCTCCAAGCCAGTTGACTATGGACTGAAAATGTGAACTGGAATAAACCTCTCCTCCTTTATTTATTAATTTTTGTTTTCTGCTTTGAAGCAGGGTCTTACTACTTAGTGCAGACTGACCTTGAATTGGCTTATATAGCCCAAGCTGGCCTTGAACCCACAGTGATCCTCCCATCTCAGCCTCCCAAGTGCTGGGATTACAGGTGTATGCCACAATACCCAGCAACTCTCCTCCTTTAATTTGTAGAATTGGGTATTTTGTTTTGGCAACAAGGAAACAGGTTGTGATACCAGAGAAGTGGAATCATTACTATGACTACCTGCTCATGTAGTTTAGAAGCCTTTGCTACTGGTTCACAGAAGTTTGAAAGGTTTGGAGATGGCAGCTAGAAAAGCCCTGGAACACTGTAAAATGTAGTCAATGGGATATTCTAGTTGGAGCTTAGAAGAACTGAATGTTGATAGACGTGCAGATGGTGAATGCTGGCTCATAGGTTTCAGTTGGGAACAAGGATGTCCGTTGGCGGGTGGACTTGAGACCATATATGTTATGCTCTGGATGAAATTTTGTTTCATTGTGCTCACGTTTTGAGATTTTGCAGGAGAGTGAGATTAAGTGGGGGGGTGTAATAACTAATCTGGTGGAATAAAATTCAAGCATCTCAATATTGAGGCTGTGGCATGGGTGCTTCCAGCAACTTTTAGCAATATCTACTGTAAGAAGCAGGACCAAAAAGCAGAGCTGAACAATTTGAAAAATTTTGCTGGTGGCCAGAAAGGAAATGCCTATAAAATCAGGACATGTAAATTTGGAGCCTACAAAGTTGGAGCCAAAGAGAACTTGCTTGCTGAAAAGATAAACACTGAAAAAGAACAAGTATCTTGCATGAGTACAGTAGGAAAGATGCCTTGAGGGCATCTCAGAAGCCTGCAAGACCCCAGTCCCTGCAGGCTTAAGGGTACAAAGCTATAAATTTTCCATTTGAGATTTGAGCCCTAGGACACAACTTGCAGGGCTGCCTAGGGAATTGGTTTTCTGAGATTCATTTCACATAATTCAGTCATCTAAGCACTTTAAGACCTCCTTATCCATGAAGTAAGGGGGACCAGCTACTGCTTGAGCTCACAGCAGACTGTGGCATCATCTATATAGTGCTGGGTTTGGAGCATGCAGAATGCAAGAGATGTGGGGTAATGGAGGCATCTACCTAGATTTCGGAGGAAGACCTGGGGGAACCAGCCAATGTGCATCTGAAGCTGTGAGAATGAAGCCAAAAGCACAGTGAAGTCCCCTGGAAGTTGAAGAATCCAAGAACAAGGAATATCTGCTGAGGAAAGTCATAGGCAGTGAGCAGTCACCCCAAGAGAGAGGTCATGAGGACTGCAGCAAGCAATGCCATGGAAGCAAGGCCACTCAAGAGCTTTGGAGTTTACATCTTGCTACAACATGCCCCAGATGCTACACAAAAAGCAGAAGTCCCATCCTATTTTACTTGGAGGTACTGGAAGATCATCAGAAGATCACTTGGCAGAGAGTATCACTGTATAATTCCTGTTGTAAGGAGGGAACAATTGGGAAAAATAATATGATCAACTCCAGACCCTTCAAGATATAAAATAAAAATCAAGGAGATTGGTTGGAGTAGTGAAGAATTGGGCACAGTAAACCAATTCACTGGAGACCCTTCAGGGATCCTTATTTTGATCAAGAGGTTGGTAGGTAGAGTTTTGACTTAAGCAAGGGGTGGGGCCAAGATGGAAATCTACATTGGCCCATAAGGGAATGATCAAATAATTATTTTTTTCTGTATCCACCGAACTCTAAATGGTACATACAGTTGGAATCAGAAATTCCATAAAACCTCAAAGGGAAAAAGACTTGTACTGCTTTTTGCCTGTCATTTTTTTCTGGACATTTTATTCCCTACAACTATGCAAAGTGAAACTACTATTCATTTTACAAAGAACTTGAGGCAAAGAATGCTATGGTTATGTATCTGAGAAGAAGTAAAGGAATAAGAGAAGAGAAAAGAAAGAAATAGAGACCAAAAAGTATAGAAGATGAAGGTTTAGGGAATTTACTGTCAGTTAAGTAAACAGAGGTGATTCTATTTAACATAAGATGGCCTATTCCTGATGTAGAAATCCAAGATATCATGCACAGCGCTTTATCCCTTCTTCTGTATCCCTTGAAGGTAACATATTTTCAACCTTAGCTGATGCCTCATTTGGGGACACGGAGTCCTCTCCAAACAAGTTTCCAAATTAAGCCTTTTGATTGAGCTCACTTCCCAGAATTTGGTACTTGCCTCCTTTTCCAGTTACAGAATATGAATCAGAATCATAGTTAATGATTCTGAAAAACGAAACTTAAAATATTTCTTTGTACATGGAGAATGAAATAAATGTACTGTGATCTGCTTTTCTGATACATTTCAGAGTAATCTTCATATTAACTCAGTGGGAAAATACTTAGATTTCCCTTGAAGGAGAGAACATAGCTCCCACATCGCACAAAAACAAGATCAATGGATTTCAGGGCCAGGAGCTACTACAAATGTTCTTGTTTTTAAAAAGAATTTGTTCTGACCTCACTTCTAAGGAACTCAGCATATGTGTTTTGGACTTATTTTTCCATTTGATAATTAAAAATTCCTTGTCAGCAGTATTTATCGTTATTATTATTGGTGAGTGAACCATCCTCTTTTTCCACCAAATCTGTTTTCCAGGCTCACTCATTCTAAATGCTGGCTTCCAGTTCTCTTGTGGATGCCAAGACAACCTCTCAGATGAGTCTTTTTTACATTCTCTGTCAAATCCTTTTGCTATCCAATCTGACAGAATCTTACTTGAAAAATTGCCTGCTTTTAAATTTTTCTGGATTGACATCTATCTTACTCTCAAACCAAAGCATTTTTTTTTGCATTCTTCAAAGACCAGGTCAGATACACTTAATAAAACATCATGAAAGAAATAGATTTGCCTTCAATTTGGTGTCTTCTAGGACAGAACTGTGAATTCCAAATCTTGCAAATGAATGGATTGCCAGGAAAGTTTTGGAGACCCAAACCCTCTCTTTTTCATGAAATGTGATGACAGGGGAAATTTTAATCAATGTGCTAACAAAGGACCTCTTCAAACCTGTATTATTTTTAAAATTTAAATGAGTTTTAACTTTTTTTCAGAATAAATTCCAATTTAAAAATATTACAAAATTAGCATATAGATGTCTTACATCCTTTACTCAGCTTTCCCAAACGTTAATGACTTATGTAATCATGGCTCAATTATCAAAATCAGTAAATTAACATTGATCTAACATTCTAACCTAATCTACAAACCTTTTTCAAAATTTTCTCATCCTTCTCCTTTTTCTGGTCTGAGATCCCATGTCACAGCCAGGTGTGACAGCATACACCTGTAACCCAGCACTCGGGAGGTTAGGGTAGGAAGACTGCTAAGAGTTTGAGGCCAGTCTGGACTAAATAGCAAGACCTTGTCTCAAAAAAAAAAAATCACATGTCATGTACAGTTACTGTGTTTGTTTGTCTTTTGAAAATTTGAGGTAGTTATTTAATCCTTTATATTTCATGACTTTAACACTTCTGAATGGTCAGATATTTGGTGCCGATTATTTTTTAGAAATTTTTCCAATTTTGGAAATCTATTCTTAAAGAATAGTCTCTCACTTTCATACTCTTCCAACCAGTATTCTGAAACAGCATTGAGGTTCTATTCTACCCTTGTGTACATATGTTTGCTGGGGGGACGTATGGTGAAATCATGCCAAATACTTTCTTCCATGGTTTAGTAACATCCTGGAAAATGAGACCTCTTATTGTTTAGGTCTAAAATGTTCCCCAAAGTTTTATGCATTTAACCGTGGTAGGGTTTTCAGAAGGAGTGGATTGTGCAGGCTCCAATTTCATCAGTAGATCAATCCACTGGTGAGATAATTCGATATAGGGTAATAGAAATTTGGGGGGTGGTTCCTACCATAGTTGAAGGGTGTGGGTCATGGGGAGGTGACCTGGAGGACTGTGTCTGGTCCCTGGACTCTTCCTTTCTGGCTCACTCTTGCTCTTTCTGCTTCTTTCTTGGCTACCACAAAGAGTCGCTTTCCTCCTGCATTCGCTCCCTCCGATGTCTCTGCCTTGCCCCAGGCCTGCGAGCGCTGGAAGCAGCCCACTGTGGGCTGGAACTTCTGCAGCCATGAGATAAAAATGTTTTCCTCTAAACTGACTTTCTCAGGTATTTGGTCACAGCAATAGAAGTGTAATTAGCACAAGGCCTCGTGCAGTTAATCTCAAAGATTATGTGATTAACTGAGTCTGAAATTTTTGCATCCTTTTCCAGGGAGCAATCAAGTAAAGTGCAATCAAGGACAAAAAACAGAAAACGAAACTCAAAATAGTCTAAAAAACGGAGATTGATTAGCACAGGTCACTGAAGTTCTGTAGGTAAACTGAACTTTAGGAAAGGGCTTAGCCAAGTTCCCTCAGGGCAATCACATCCATAGTGGTAGAATTACAGACAAGTGTACATATAGAAGCAAGACAGTCTGAGTCCGTGTATTCCAAGGGATGTTCAGTTCATGCTAAGATGGACTCAGAATGTCAGAAGGAACAGAATCTGGAAGAAGTTCTGCATGTAAAGTAGAAGACAGCTATTATTGTTGCTTCAGCATAACATTCTCTATGGTGACTACTTAGATCTATGTACCCACAAGTGTGTGCCACATAGCACTGGTAATATGGTACCACTGCAGGCACCGTTGGAAAGATGGATCCTAAGGCAGAGAAGTTTAAGAAACATTACTACTTTCAAACATGCCTGTGCCTCACCTCACAGCTCATGGGCTCACCCCAGCCACAGTGTACTTAGCTTGCTTTCTGTCACAGAGCATCTTTGTCTCTGCAGGGTAAGAAGTCTGCAGGAACCCGCTGAGTGCTTCTCATGCATGAAGAGCCCTGACTGTGTGAAGGTATCACCTGTAGGATGGGATGAACAGATGTGTAAAAAGGCTTCCTTCCGTATCTCAGGAAGTCCTACACTGGGTGTGGTAGTGCATGCCTGTAATCTGGGAGGATGAGGAAGGAACATCCCAAATTCAAGCCCAGCCTGGGTACCTTAGTTGAGATGTCTCAAAATTTAAAAAGAGGGGATGGTTGGAGCTGGGCATGTAGCTCAGTGTGCAGGCCCTGCGTTCAACCGCTGGTATAGTGCAAAAATAAATAAATGAATAAAATTTTTAAAAATTAAAAAAAGAAAGATCTGAAGTGAATTCTACTCTGCTCTTCAGTGCAGCCCCACCCCTGTAGAGTACCTGCTGTGGTCATCAACTCAATAGCACTGCCTTGGGCCAGCTGTCCTCTCCTCTCCTCTTTTTCCTTCTACTCTTCCTACTCCTCAAGACCATTTTAAAATAAAAACAAAAAACAACTTGTGCACAGCTCCTGGCCTCAGCCTTTGCTTCTTGGAGTAACCTAGGTTAGATTTTATACGAAACAATGAATTTTCCTAGCACAGACAGCTGGAGTCTTTTTTATTGAACAATGTGATACTTTAATACTGTTTCCAGTATGTTGCATTGTCTACATTTATTGACATTGGGGGGTATCTTGGTTACTTTTTACTCATTGCTGAGACAAAACACCTGACACTCAAAATTAGGGAAGGAAAGGTTTATTTATCTTACAGTTTCTGGAGGTTTCAGTCCATAATCAGCTGGCTCCAAGGCAGGGTGGCATGGCACTGGGGCAACACTTCAAGGCGGCAGCCAACCAAAAGCAGCCAGAGCAAAAGGGGGCAAGAGCAAGCCTCTTCTCCTCCCTTATATTGTACACAGGACACCCTCCCCACCAGGGTGGGTGTAGCATTCATAAATCTCCTTGCTTTCCTTTGCACAGGATGAGGATATTTACAAAGAACAACCCTGGCTCCCTGCTGAGTCTCTGGGTTAAACTTCTAAACTTCTCAAGTTGACACAATGTATCAAGCATAACAGCCTGTTAACACCTTCAGGCTCAGATGAGTTACTCTATATGGAAACACATAGGAGTTCAATGTAATTCTGTAAATGTTTATGCTGTTGCTACAGTTATGAAAATAGTAGAGTCTTAACATTAAAAGTAAAGTGAGTCTACAAAACTGTGTTACCTACAATTTATAAGACGGTGGTTCTGGTTGCCATAGTTTGGGCTATGTTGAGTCAGTACATCAGTTTTGTTGCTTAGATGCTTACTTTTCACCTAGGGACAAGACACAACCCAGTTCCACTGAGTCAACTTAAAATGGAATGATGGAGAAGCAGGGATAAAACTGCTTTATAAGTTTTTTAAAAGGAGAGAGTTGTAGGGGATGGAAGGGGGGATACTTGAAGACAACCAAGCCCAGGCCCCTTCCTTTCATAGAAGAGGCCAAGAAAATGTCAGTTTCTTCTTCAGGGTCACACAGCTACTTTTAGTGGCAGAAACCCAAGACCCTTGGCTTCTAGTCTTGCAGTCTTTCCAGCAGCACAAAACAATTTCACTCTTCTGATGTTTTTCTCTTTGTTTTTCCTTCCCTTAAATTTTTGGAGATAGATTGTAGGTTTGGAGATCAAATTCTACGTGTCCTCCATTTCAATATTTGATCTATGGAACAATTTGTAGACAGGGGAAGGAGAAAGTGAGAGAGACAATCTCATTCCAGTATTTCAGAGTTTTCCTGCCCAGAAAATCTCAATAGTTCAGGCTTTTGGCTGCCATTTATGCTTCGAAGGCCTGAAACACTTTCTTCCAAAGGCTTTTGGCTCTGAGGTCTTTAAATTACGATGGCCTTGTATTAATTCCTGAAGCCCTTTTCCTAAACAATGTAACAATGAAAGAAGAAGACAATAAACTTTCAAAGTGAAAGAAACTGTGTAGAATGAGGAGCACACTCACAGAGGGCAGGTGGGCAGCTGTGTGGCGCGCAAAGGCTACAGCAGCATTTGAAGATTGGGGTTCATCCTTCACGGAGCTGTTTCCTGGGAATGACCAGCTCCTGGTGAAACTGTCAGGGAAGTGAAGAAAGCTTTGGCGGCCCGGCCTCTATCTTCTGTGGCCTCTCTACAGCCTTGCGCTCTGGGTTCCCACTTCTGACTCTCAAGCTCTTTGCTCCTTTGGAAATGGCAAAGAAGTATCTGGGTGGCGGTTGTACACAAATCTGAAGCTCAGAAGATAAACTGCTGAGTCACTCATGACCTAGGGATTGCCTCGGCTCCAGGAAGGTGTGTCATCCAAGGTCACCCCTGCTTTGGATTAGAAGCGGTTTTTACTCCACCAAAGGTCTATATGAGAAGCCTGCTCCCTGTTTGTTTGGTACCAGGGATCAAACTCATGACCTCGAGCTTGCCAGGTAGGGTGGTCCCCTTTGAGGGGAGGAGGGATATTGTAGGAATTGGTTTGGTCACTGGAGGTGCTTCCTGTGAAAGAGATCAAGGTACATCTGAGGAGACCCTCAGTTAGCTTCCAAAAGAGAAATTATTGCAAAATGAACTTGGGGGCTGGGGGGTTAGCTCAGCAGCACAAGTACCTGCCTGGTAAGGGTGAGGTCATGATCCCCGTACCAAACAAACATACGAACAAAAAAACAATAAAATGAGCTTGGCCAGCTCCATGCTCTGACTTCCTGTCTCATACAATTTCTCTCCCTCACACACACTCCCTCTTGAGCTCGGGTATTTCATCATAGCGATGTAAATAAGACCAATACATCCC
Source organism: Dasyprocta punctata (assembly GCA_004363535.1). Lineage (NCBI taxonomy): Eukaryota > Metazoa > Chordata > Mammalia > Rodentia > Dasyproctidae > Dasyprocta > Dasyprocta punctata. Next base: position 68,245 of record RJWM01006007.1, read on the forward strand.
ATTCCAGAGACAGAACACGTTCGGTCAAGTTCGAGTTAAAAATTGCATCATCCCAGCGCGACTCTGGACAAATGAGGGGCCCATTCTGGCATCTGAGCTTCCCTTGAACCGACTGAGTCTGTCATTAAGCTCACTTTGCAGCTCCCTGTGATCAACCCTGCTCCTTCTTCTGCTTTCCTTGGGTGTCCAATTCGAGGGCACCTCCCATGAACATCCTGTACACTGTGCGGTATCTCAGACTCTACCTCCTGGAGAACACAGCTCCTTCCTCCCACTCTTTTATTGGCTATGATCCTGAGTTCCAGGTTCCCTGGTTCCAGTCTGACAGTACCTCCACCTACTTTTGCCAGAACTAACTTGATGATTTGTTCTTTTATTGAGGATTTTCCAGAGCTTGCCACTCCAGCTATTGTCTGTTGAATTCACCACTAGGAAATATCTTTCAGTTACTTGTTGAATCCTACTAGCATACGTTCTAATTTATTTATTTTTTTACTGTAACAATAGTACTATAGGACAGAATGAGAACCATACCTCCTGTTTCTGAGTTGGATGAACAGAAAGAATGTATGGTAGCAGCCTATGAAATGACCATTGGGTCTGCTGAAGTGGAGTGATGCAACTCTAAGTCAGAATGAATGCCTGGTGCACCTCATTTGTGCAAGAATCACTTGAGATCTGTGCATGATTCTTTGATCTGTTGAGCTGTTGCTGAAATGGCAGAGCAGGTACTACAGAGCTGGTGGAGTCTGTATGTTGAGTTGGTTGGTATTGGGGACCCCTGCACAGTGGGCACATGGCAAGTGAGAAAGAACAAACAAGAGACAAAATGGCAGTACAGTGGGGGTCTGGGATGACCAGTTGTTTGCAAGGAAAAAAAGGCCACAAGGCAGCCAGACCTTTGTCATTTATTGATCGAGGAGGGGATTTGAGGAGATGACTCAAGAGAGTGAAGGTGATCTTATGCTAAGAAGGCTCTTGCCCTGGAGTGTCTTTTATTCTCTATTTAGTTTTAGTCTTAGCAGGTGGGAGAGGACGGCCCATCCCTAGAGAGACAATGGGAAATCTCAAAAGGGCGACACCAGCAATCCCAAGGGAAGTGTGCAGAATTAGCCATTGTGAATTTGTCATCCCCAACAGGTGGAGGGACAAAACCTGGACAGGAAATAAGATATGTAGATTGTGTTTTATCAGAATTGACTGCTTTTGCACAGATACATTCAAATGCTTGACCTTGTCAAGGGCCCCCAATTTGGAGACATATATACACTGATTTATTACAGTCATGCATTGCTTGATGGACAGCATATGTTGTGAGAAATATATCACTAGGCTATCTTCCCTTTGTACAAATATCACAGAGTGTATTTACACAAACTAAAATGGCCACACCATTACTGGGTGCTGTTGTCTCATTGGACCATCGTTGCATGCGTGAGTCTTCACTGACTGAAATACTATGCAGCTCGTGGCTATATTTGTTTCTTACTAATACTTAATGATTTTAAATTATAACTCATCCACAGGTAATTCGTATTCTCTTGGGTTATAGTATTCATAAAGTATTCTATCAAATACTTCTTTGGTTTAGTTTTTGGAAATAAATATTTGTTGACTTAATTAATAAATATGTACAGATGAGAATGGTGCTAATTTCAGGTTTGAATTCCTGGATCTCAGTTAACTTGAATGTCTACTTCTGAGCTTTTCAGTTAGATGAGTTGATATGTTCACTATTTTATTTGTGCCAGTCTGAGGTGGGTTTTAGATAGAACTCGTAGTTAGAAAGAATCCTAGTATACCATTTGACCTTGGGAAAATCATTAACCATTTCTAAAGTAGATTCCCAAAAAGGAAAAATGGAAAAACTATAAACCTGCCTCCCTCACAGGTAACAGATAAAAAATCATAATCCTTTGATTATTTCTACCACTGTCCATGTCCACCAAAATTGCAACTACTGTGTTTTCCTGAAAGTAAAGCATCGCTAGAAAATAATCAGCCTTGAAAACTGAAGATCAAAAATGCTAGCCTCCATCAGTCCATCCTTTCCTTACCTGCCTTACAGAGTAGCCACAGAGCCAGAGAATAGAGATAGCTTATTCCATACACAGTTGTGTTTATTTGTAAAACTCTACATATACCCTCTTGAATGGATGTGTTAGATAAAAGAATAAAATACATCTAACTAAATATACTTTCTTCCCTTAAAAACAGTCAAGAATGGGTGCACATTTACAGAATCAGTTACATAATCAATGTTAGTGTAAAGAAAGCTGGACTGTATTTCTACACAATGACTGAAAGTCCCATAGAAAACACTGGGATAGAAAAGTGTTTGCTGTGGGTTTGACAAGTTCTTGGATGTGAAAGGGTGAGGAATAAGATGATCCCTAATGAACCAACCAGAATCGAAATATCAACTGCACCCAACACCAGACTGAGAGTGGCGGCCACAGCCCCAACACAAAGAGGAGACACCATGTGTTCCCGGCGTGGCCTTGTCAGCAACGCCTGCACTCCCAGCTGGGGAATGTTATTGGTGGTGTTATCTTCAAAAGCAGAGGGCAGCAAACACAGTACACAGAAGAACCAGAAATGTGGGCAGATGGGGTTGGTGGCTTGCTCAGCAGGCGCCAGTGCTTAGAAAGCTGGATCAGAGCCATCGTGTCCTGGGTTTCCCGCGCTGGTGGCACCAAACCATCTTGACAGCAGCCTGTCCCTTGCACAGTTATTGAGGGAACTCCGCCTCACCACGGCGTTCTCACCCTCTCCCCCTTCTGGCACTGCTTCCCTAAACCATGCACTTGGTGTTTACTTAAGACCAGGCAGTGGCTGATTAGAATTTCTTTGTACACTTGTACCACTATAATAAAATACTCAAGACTGGGTCATTTACAAAGAACAGAATTTTATTGCTCATAGTTCTGGAGGTTGGAAGTCCAAGGGCAAAGTATGGCCACGTGAGCAGGAACCTGAAGGAAGTGCCTTGCATGAGGGCACCAAATCCCATTCAAGAGGAAGAGGAGTCCTCATGGTCTCGTCACCTCTTAAAATCCCCATCTCTCAATACTATCACACTGCAACATTTTGGAGAAGTCACAGTCAAATCATAATTTGTATTTTGCTTGCTCCTCTGTCTCAATTTCCACCATGATTCACAGAATCCTAGACCATCAAGGGTACAGGTATAACTTCAAAGGGAAAGCTTCCCCTCACCCCTCTGAAGGTTTGCTGGAATAAACTGACAACAGGCAGACTAATAAGAGAAAAAGGTATAAATGTTTTTAGAATGCATAGGGAGAAATAACAAGGGTGTGAGTTCTCAACAAACCAATGAAGTTTAGATGTCTGCACAACTTTCTTCATAAGTCAGAGAAAGGTGGGGGAATATAAGTAAATTTATGGAGTAGTACATGACTTTAGGAAAGATGAATGGACCCAAGAGACCTAAATTACCTTGCAAATGATTCTATTTAGAATTTTAAAGAGTCTGAAAGATGACTATCTTCTGTAGTTATATTCCTCATTCCGCTCTTCTTTCATAGATGATGTGATTTCAGAGAAGGCATGGAAAGTAGTTGTGTTCTCTTTGGTGGTCTGGTCTTAAAAACAGATAAAGGAGTTCTAGTGAAAGTCCCTCACTATGTTTGATGGAGGAAAACTGAAGAAGGTTAGAAAGTCCTTAGTTCTGGAAGCTGAGAAGTTTAGTGGTGTGGGGCTAAGAGAGTTTAGATAACAGGCACCAAAATACAACGAGATTGAAGAAATTACTTCTTGCATTCAACAGCGTAGTATGATGACTATTGTCTACAGTGATTTATACTATAGTTTAAAGAAACAGAACAGTCTTGTTGGGTGTGAGGGTGTCCATCCGTAATCCCAGCCCTTGGGAGACTGAGACAGAAGGATTGTCATTTGTTCAAGGCCAGCCTGAACTATACAGTGAGACCTTGTCTCAAAAATAAAGAGAAACAAAACAAAGAATAGAAGAGTTTGAAGTTTCCCAATACATAGATATAAGTGTTTGAGGAGATTTAAAAATTATTTCCCCTGATTTGACCATTATACACTGTATATATGTATCATGTTATCACATTCTATGCCATAAATATATACAAATATTACATGTCAATTAAAATAAAGTAAAGAAAGTCCTTGATTCTGAGACAGTTTGTAAAGTCTTTAGATTTCTTTTAATTCAAAGTGGTTAGCATGTTATAGCATCATACTTTGGGATATTGTGCTCCAAGCTCCAAAATATGCCTCCTTAAAAAAAAAGGAATAGTATGGACACACACACACACACGCACACACACACACGGTAAAGAAAAACGTGTACAAGGAAGGAAAGAAAGAAAGAAAAATGGGCTAAGGGTGTAGCTCAAGGTAAAGCACATGCTTAGTATGTGTGAGGCCCTGGGTTCAATCCCCAAAACACGCACACACACACGCACACACACACACACACACACACACACACACACAAGGTAGAAAGGGAGGGAATAATAAAACAAATATGGAAGATTTTCAGTAATTAGAGAATATGGATGAAGAGTTTATGGAAGTTCTTATACTATTTTTACAACTTTACTGTAAGTCTGAAATTATTTCAAAATTAAAGAAGTAAACCAATTATCAGAACACTGACCCTACTATAACTATAATTATGTACGACTATGATCACAATTGGCAGGATGTTTAATTATTAAAACCATACTGTTTTAAGGGCAGAATACCTAGAATCTTTTAAGAAGTGTTTATTTTTTTCTATCTCATCTCCATTGAGATGAGAGTCATATAACATGAAATTAACCATTTTATAATGAATAATTCAGTGGCACTCAGTACTTTCTCAATGCTGTACAATCTCCATTTCTGCCTAAATGTCTCTAAAAACTGTTTCAGAACATTTTCATTACCCCAAAAGGAAACCCCACTAACCAGTTATTCTCCATCTTTCCTTTTCTAAGTCTTTAGAAATTTGTGTTCCATTTCTGTGACTTTGTCTCTTTTGAATATTTTGTATAAAGGAAATTATTCAATATTTGTTCTTTTGCTTTTGGCTTATTTCATTCAACATAACGTTTTCAAAGTTTATCCATGCAGCAGCCCTTCTTTTCTTCTTGTGGCCAAATAATGTTCCACGGTTCACTTATCTACTCATCTGTTGACCGTTTCTCCCTTTTGGTTATGGTGAATAGTGTTGCTATGCATGTGGGCATACATAAATCAGAACACAAGAAAACTTGATATTTGTTGGTGTCTAGTGATGATTTAAAAGATACATTCATGCCTGAATGTACCCAAGCTTAGACTTTTCAGATGCATGAGTAAATTCTCTTTTATGCTTAAGCTAGTTTGGATTGGGTTTCTGTCAACTTGAAAGAATCCTGACTACCACAAAATTTCAAATTGTGGTCTTTGGAACCAATGGAAAAAAATTTTGCTCATTAAGAATACCTTTTTGACACAAGACCAAGAAAAATTGTCTGAAGTTCAAAGCTTTCCTGTCCCCAAGCAAGCTTGAAATAAAAATCTGAAGCATTTCTGAGCTAAAAGAATGACCTCAGCTATGCAGCGAACATTCCTGAACTGTGTCTACTACCGCAACGGGATATCATAACAGAGTCTTGAACCAGAAGCTTTTTGTGTGGGCCAAAGTTAAAAAAGATCGTAACACACTCATTTGAAAGCATTATTCTTTTAAAAACCAGATTTTTCCTAAATCAACAGGTAGTCATTTTTAGCAGCTCATCCAAACAGAAGTCTCCAGATACTCATGTGGCTCTTGATTTCTCCCTTCACCATTTGCTTCCTGCCATCCACCTTTCACCTCTGTGGTCCTATGAATTTTACTATTTACTTTTCAAAAGGCTTCTAGGAATTGCCTTTGGTTTCCTTGGTGAAATCTTCCACCACATATATGTCTTCAAAAGGACATTGCTTGGTCTCATTTCTATTGAATAAAAACCAAGTAACGAGAGAATGTATCTGATGACAACCCTCCTCCCACTTGAAAGAGCAGCTCCATTGCCTTAGCTCATTTTGATCTTGGGATCACCTGGTTGGTTAGCCAGGATACAAATTCGATCTGAGATTTATCCAGCTTCGCTCTCTGTGTAATGGATGCGGTGGGTCAGCAATGGAGTTGTATCTCCCTTCTGCCTCTCCAAACTCTCCATTTCCTTATTCTTCCTTCGGGGCTATGAGGAATTTGCCCAATGGAATTCCTGCTTTCACAATTGCAGTATTGGGGTGAGACACTCTAAAGCAATGTGAGCTGTTCATTTAAACTGAAGTGAATTTAGGTAGTTATTTGGGGTACTCATGTTTGGCTGCATAATCAGTGAATTTGATTTGTTTGTTTGTTTGTTTGTTTCTGAGACAAGGTCTTGGTATGTAATTCAGGCTGACCTTGAGCTCACTATGCCACCCAGGCTGGCCTTGAGCTCATAGCGATCCTCCTGCCTGAGCTTTCCAAGTGCTGGGATTCCAGACGTGATCTGAAAGGAGAGAGGGAAGGAGAGGAGGGAACATTGAATAGAGGAAGGAGGAGCAGAAGGGAACAGAAGAAATGAGAGAGATGTAGTGGAGGGGAGAGAGAAAGAGGGAGAGTGGGTAAAGGAAGAGAATTTTTTTTGCTGTTTATATTACTGAAAAGACATGAGTCTCAATTTAGCTGAGACTTGATTAAGTGTATACTGAAGATTCCCCAGGGAACTGACTTACTGTATCTCTTCACTCTGCCAAGATCCAGGTGGTTGCCACAAGCCCTTAGAGCTACATGTTTGCTTTCTGTTATCCAGAAGAAAAGAGCCTCAAAATTCCTAATGAAGTCCTTGAGTCACTTTGCATGGACTGACATAGGTCACACACTCATTGTACTGTCAATCACGTGGCCATGGAGTTGGGGAGTAGGATGGATTATGTTGACTGGGATGGCCACATGTTCTGTCCCAAGAGTTAGGACTGGAGCTGCCCTCCCCCAAGATCCACCCGGATCCCCAAAAAGAAGCCTCTAACTACTGGTGAAGGAAGAATGTTCACTGTGTGTGTCTTCTGTTTGGTCAACACCTCCATATCTTTATAATTCCTCTTTTTATTTATGTTATCATGAGTTCTGATGGTGTAAGCATCTTATCAATTATAACAGTTCTAGTGTACATTTCAAAAAAGATGGTTACACAGCAGCCACTGCTTCAACTGGTGCTTAACAGAAGGGGTAGAAATAGCTGAAGGGAGAAATGGCCAAGCAGCCCTTACTCACCATGTCATTCTCCACCATGACAGATTGCTGGAGGACTCGAGAGATAACTTTCCTACAGGGCTTTCAAGCAGCACATGACGAAGGGGACTCGAGGGGAATTTTACTAATTGGTGAGACAGGGTTCTACCATGCCTGGACAGATAATTACCACCCATGTGGAGCTAAGACAGCTGATCAGTGGAAGAAACAGAATAGCACAATGTCTGTGAGCGTGACCACTTTGACGGGTTGGTCTATACTGACCGATTATTAAAATGGGTCTTTGAACATAGTTTAATACTGATACATATTATACAAAGAATATGATTGATTTGGGCGAAACGGCCAAACTCGGTGAAACAATCTGGACCTGGCATGCTTGAATGTTGTTACAAGGCATTTCATGGTGGTTTAGTGAATAGACAGAGATTCATGACTTCTAATATCCCTTCTGCTAGGCGTTATTTGTGTAATCTGAGAAAGTTACATAATTTCTGAGTCTCAGGTTTCCCCACTGGTTAAATGGGAGGAAAATGGTTGAACTACTTATGTTTTTTTGTGGTTATTAAAAACATGCATCCTAACCAGGTGTGATGGAACACACCTGTAACCCCAGAACTCTGGAAAGTAGAGGCAGGAGAATTGCAAGTTTGAGCACAACCTGGGCAACTTAGTGAGAGCCTGTCTAAAATAATTAAGTAAACAAACAAAAATAAAAATAAAAAAGTCCTGGAGATGTAGTTCAGTGTGAAGGCCTTGGGTTCAATCTCCAGCACTTAAAAAAAAAAATGGCCTGTACTCTCTTAGGCAGCTGCTTGATGTCTTTTAGGGAAGAATGAATGATATACAGTACAGAAGGAAAAGTATTCAGATGGAAAATTTGTCAGTGCCTCCAGAAATATTCAGCAAACAGTTTATGTTGCCTAATGTACCCTTGGTTGTAAAATTAAAATCAAATGTAAAAAGAAAACCCAACAGAAGGCATAGATTCTCCAGAAGCCCACAGCAATCCTAATGGAGATGTTATTGTTTCTAGTGATATGTGTTGACAACTCCCAACTTAGGATCTTCGACCCAAAAAACTTAAGCACACATTTTCAAAAGTAATCTCGGTCCTCTAGAGCAAAGCCTAATACTAAGTGAAACAGTGAAGGAGACCCTGGGGACCAGTCACACAGATCTACATTTCCCGAAAAGGCGAAGTACAGCACGCAGAGCAGGACCTGCTTTTCCTGAGTTTGGACATCGTGATGGACGCTGAAGTAGAGCAAGGGTTAGGTTGTCCCAGGCAGAGCTCAGTTCTGGGATTATGGAATCTCTTCTCTGCTCAAGTTGCCTGTATCCTACCTTCTGTTAGCCACAGGCTTATTCTTAAGAGTTCAGCAAACTTTAGAAAGCAAACAACCTGTTTTCTTCACCAGAAAAGGATCACATTCCTCATTTCCTATCATTCCAGTGGACGTTGCAGATCTATGTGTCACTGGGGCCCCAGCACACTTTGTCTTGGAATAGACACAGCAGAAATGCTTGTGTATGTCAAGAATATTTAAAGCGGTGCTACTTGTAATTGCCTAAATGAAACCTGGGATGTATTTAACTCTTCAACTTTATATACAGTTAACTTCTGAAAACTACAGAAAATTAGGTTAGTTGCACGGAATGAAAGAAAGCGTACTGATAATTCAGTTAAATGGAAAGCTTTATCTGTTTCTAAAACGTTACATAACTTTCTTGTAAAAAATGTAGTGCTTTCAATAATAAACTCACATCCACATCATGGATAAAATTACCAGCATAGTTGTTAAGAACGCATATCATTTCATTATCTCAGAAAACACTGCGTAGGAAGAAAGAGAAATATTCCTAAGCTAACTCAAGTAAAGATGGATTCATGTAAAGGTTCCAGGGGAACTCATGGGTCTCAGTTGCAGGAAATAGCTCTCTGGATTCCATAGTAGCTCAGCTCTGCATATTTTTGTACGTCTATTCCATCTCTTGTTTCTCTTTGATACTTGACTCTATAATTGGTTATTAGTCGGCACATCACAAGCCAATCCCACAAGATGGCTTTGGTTTGAGTCTCTGTACAAATGTGTTAGTCAGCATTCTGCCAGTGTGACAAAATATCTGAGGTAATCAACTAATGAGAAGGAAAGATTTAAAGATCGAGATGTTACGCACATGTACCAACTCCCTACCAGGAATGTCACCATTATGTACTTCAACCATGCACTAACGAACAATAAAAATTGAACATTAATTTAACATCCAGTAAGAAATTTATTGTTTAACAAAAAGAAGGAAAGATGTATGCAGAAGTTTCAGTTTGTGGTCACTTGGCCTTGCCCCTGTGGGCCTGCGATCAGGCAGAACATGGTGATGGGAAGGGCCAGCAGAGGAGGATGCTAACCTCATGGTGGCCAGGAGAGAACTGGGGAGTGGGATCTCTATATCCCCTTCAAGGACAAGTTCCCAATGCCCTAACCTTCTCCTACTTGGCTCCCCCTCCTAGGTGTTCCACCACCTCTCCATGGCACGCCAGGTTGATGACTGAGTTTTTAAAACATGGCTTTCCAGGGACTCTTAAGGTCTGACTTTCACAACATGACCCTCTGGCTTAGCTGATTGACTTTGTTTCTCTATCCCAGGAGATAGTTTGTAGACACTCAGTAAATATTAATATACTTGGCTGGCACTCAATAAAAATAATTTCTCAAGGAACACTTGGTAGACACTCAATAAATACTAATTTTCTTTTTCCCTTTCCAAGAATGAACACCATCTGAGTAGAAAAGGATCTTTGTTTGATAGCAGGTTAGTGAAGCAATATTCTTTTCCCTGACCTGCACATATATAAGGTACAAAAATACTTTCAATTAGGCCAGGCACAGTTCCAGACAACCTGAGAACTTCTCAGGCCAATTTGGCAAATCTGCAAGCTTGAACCAAGTCACCCGTGTTTCTTAAATCAACATATACCCTGTGCCCATGAAAAGGTTTTCACTTTCATGTCCCAAAGGTTACAATTTATTTTTTTATTATATAGTATAGTAAAAGAAAGACCGATAAAAATCCTTTCACCTTCAATCTCGGGGTGTGGACCTTGATTGCCCCCTTATGTTAATTTTGCTAGCAATGAAGTCTAAGACTTAGGGAGTGGATCGATATGGCATGTATATAAAATCTAAATGCTGCCCAATCTTGTGATGAGAGGCAAGTTGCTACAGAAACATGAAATAGAATGAAGTCAGCATAGTTTCAGAGGTGATGCATAGAACAAGTGCCACAAGCCCACAGACTCGCTTTCAGGGTGGTCCCCACCAGCTTCTCCCAGGTTTCTTCATTTTCCCTTTCCTGCTCGGTGCTGTGAGCCTGATCCATGCTCACCAGAGCTCCCGGCGACTGCCTCTTCTTGGGCTTTGCCACTGGTAGCCAAAGGGAGTTCTGATCTCACACTCAGGCCGTAGAGAACATCACATAGCATAGGCAGATACAAAAACCAAACTTATGAAAGGATATATGCACACTTCTGCTATTTAGAAGAGAGCATTACTATCAGCATAGCAAGAGCTTGGAGTTTGAGAGCATTTCCTGGCACAGTCCTTAAATAAAATAAAAGACACATTCTTTAACTTCCCCACAGCAGGAATAGAATAGGTTTTGCATAATGACATATTGTTTTAAAACAGCAGTTGATACCTATTTTCTGGTTTCTATTCGTGTTCTAATTCTTGCTCCAGAATTACTATCTGCCGTGCACTTTATAATCACTTCACCTCATGTCTGAGGAATATTACCTGTGGTTTATACGGAGCCTAGATATTACTGAGGTGAAGCATGGAACCAATTCTTGACATTTGGCAATCGGGTGGACATTAAATGCTGAAATGGAATAGATTTATGTTACAAAAATATTTTTAAAGATTTATTAAATTTTAAAAATTAAATAAAAATTTTGCCTTTACATAGTTTGATTTAAAATCTGAAAATAATTGATAATTAGTATACCCTTGTACGTGTGTGCCTGTATCCTATGGCTCTATTTCTCCAGAGTGCGCTGACTAATACAAGCGGCTCTGTCGTGATATTTGCTGTTGTTGTACGGGTAGGAGGACGGGAACACCCAGTGTATTATCCTTATCATTTTAAAATACTTAGATGATGATATGTGGGTCTCTGCCAGTGCTCTTGGCTCAGTCCGTTGATGTAACGGAGCGAGCTCATACTGGATCCCGAGAAGCAACTGCATCCAGTGCTTTGCAACTCTGTCTTTAGTAACATCATGTTTGTGTGTAAAATCAGCATGATTGAGGGATTTACACCACACAAGTTAGCAAATACTAAAATTAGAACTCTTCTTTTCCTGGATAGTTGGCTTTAAACATTTGCCTACCATCCCCTCAACTCCTCAGATGTTAGGAGCAGGCTTCCCTCCTCACCAACGGGCCCACCCAGAAGTCCTTGCTCCATGGTGCCGTTTCAGAGGAGAGAAGGACCAGCGCCCCCAAGAGGTATTTATTAATTTTCTTCTGTGGCTGCCCTGCTATAGCAGTTATGGCCCCATGGCCCCATGGGACATTTGCTTTGCTGCAGTAAGCTTTGGATGTGGCCTCTGCCAGATGCCTTGACCCTGGAGCCTTCTGGACGATCCTGCCCTTCTGTAGCCTTCCCCATTCAGGTCCACACAGGGCTCCTCTCTTACGCGTGACTCTTATGGTTTGTGCCTGGATGTCGCCCCAAAGGCTCACGCAGTCATAGGTGGGCCTTTTTCAGAAGTGCCTGTGTCTGAGGTGCAATGCTAGGATGAAGGGTGCTAGGGTTAAGGGTGGGTGATTACTAAATCGTCCGCTGACTGGCTTGGCACTGCCCTAATCCAGGTAGCCTGAATAAAGTATAAGGGATAGAAAGAAACTTGTCTTCACCCTTCCTTGCTTACATTTGCTATGTTCTGCTTGCCGTGAACTGGTTCTCTTCTGCATAGCCCCTCTGCCAAGCCACTCTGCCCTGGAACCAGTCAATTATGGGTTGAAATCTCTACAAACTGTGAGCTAAATAAACCTTTCCCCCTTGAACTTTGGGCATCCGGTATTTTGTCTCAGCAACAACAGAAAAGTAACTAAGACAATGACCAAACAGAAAATCTAACACTGTGTACTCACAAGTCTACCTTTTTCTCTTTAAAACACTCTCCCCATACCTTGAGTGGGTTCAGTCTCTGTGTTGTTATTCCTTTGCTGTAGCATAAGTACTAATAAAGCCTCTTGCAGGTGGCATATTTTTGCCTATTTGTGATTTCTATCTTGAATAGCACATGCTGAGCTGGTACACTAAGATCTGCTAATAACAAAGGCCACTGGCCTGGTAAGGGGCCAAGTAGCTGTACCTACATCAAAGGCCACTAACGCAAAGAGAGGATAGCAGTTGAGATTAGGAACATGGAAGACAGCTGGCAGAGCTGTGACTTCAAACTCTACACTGCTAACCACTATGTGAGTTATTCCACACCAGTTTCCATAGAAACCCCTAGTACTGGACAGCTAGCCAGTCTTCTTGGGAAGCAGCGCAAGCAATGTGGACCCCTGGAAGAGAAAGATCAGTGCCTCCCAAGAACCTGCCAAGCTAGGTCAGGGAGGATCCAACCAGAAGACAACTAGCCAACCTTCCTGGTAAGCAGCACAGATTCCAGGAAGAGAAAAGTCAGTGCCTCGTGAGCCTACCGGCACATGGGCTGAGAATCAACACCCCACTGTACGGAACTCGTCCCACTGTAAGCAACCTGCTGGTTCAGAGGACAGGTTGAGTTGATAGCAACTAAGGTACATAAAGCGACTAAATGCTTGTATTGTTTGGTTGATTTTGTAGGCCTGGAGCCGGCAGTCTGCACATCTCTTGGGAAGATGACAGTATGCAATGTAGCAAATATGGGGGATTCCCTTCTATATTGTCTTTGAGGCCCAATATTGTTCTCACTGTTTTGCTTTATTCTGATTGTTTTGCTTTATTTGATATTCTGCTTTGATTGGTTTTATTCTGTTTTGTTTTTGGTTTGATTTTGCTGTACCTGATGGATTGGACAACGATTGTGAAGATAACAAGATATACTATAGTAGCTATTGTTTTCCTAGCATCCTGCTTTGACGTTCTGTACCAGTTCTGCTACTGTTTTGATTGACTTTGTTCTGTTTTGTTTTGTTGGATTTTACTATCTTTAAAATAAAATTAAGCCAAGCGTGATGGCACACGCCTTTAATTCCAGCACTCAGGAGCCTGAGTCAGGAGGATTGTTGTGAATTTGAGACCAACCTGGGCTACAAAGTGAGTTCAAGGCCAGCCTGAACTGCATAGTGAGACCCTGTCCCAAAAAATAGGGCCAGCGATTTAGCTGAGTGGCCTAAGTGCCTGCTTAATTGTGAGTTCAATTCCCGGTACCAAAAAATAAAAATAAAATAAAATAAAATAAAATAAAAAAAGAAACCCCTGTTATTTGTCTTGGAGTGTGTGTGTGTGTGTGTGTGTGGTGCTAAGAACTGAATCCAGTGCCTCATGTATGCTGGGCAAATGCTCTACCGTGGATCTACTTCCCCAATCCTGTCTTGGGTTTTACTGCTACCAGAGTCAAAGATGTGTTTCACCAGACTTTGGCTACTGTACTGCAGTGACACAGCCCTGGGGGTCGCATCTCAGTATCTGCCCACCGCAGTGCTGTGCAGTCCCTCACTGAGTCACACACAAAGCTGTTTCACAAGAGGGAGGTAGACTGATACAAAGGTGATAGGTATGTCAGAAATGGGTCATTGTGATGAAAAATAAATTCATAGAAACAATAAACAGTAGGTAATTTTTAACATGAGTTGAGTTCTCAGGGCAAGGAGGAGCTTTCCTTGTTGGTGTGCAGCAGGGGGAGACTGAACCCAGAATGGCAGAGGTTGGGGGATGAGCCTCCCTAAGACAGGTGTTGCTGCAAAAACGAGCAATCCCCAATCTCAGATTACTTTTTACTCATGCTACATGAACAATAGGAGCTGGCCCGTCAGAGTGACAGGGGAGAGGATGATAACACAGCGAATTCTATGTTGGTTCTTAAAGTTTCTTTCTATGTAGACATGACACACTGCCTTCTGCTTATTTTTCATTGGGCCAAAAAGTCAGATGGGCACATACAACTGCAGAAATGTGGGGAGAGGTTCACTGGCGCATACTCAAAAGATGGAGAAGCAGAAATGGGCCACCAGGATCAATGCTTACTTAAGTGGCCTGCGAGAATATGTGGTTGATTGTGAAGAGGATACAAAAGTACTCACTACTTTTCCTTCTTGTCTCTTCCTTTCAAGAGTGAAAAAGAACATGTTTGAATGCCAGAGGCCACCTGAAAAACTCCCACAGTTGAAAGTTTTGGGAAAAGAGACTGTTCCGAACATATTTGGGTCTTTCATTTTTGCTATCCGTTTTGGTACCGGGGATTGAACTCACAGCCTCACGCCTGCCAGGCAGGCACTTAAGCCACTGAGCCAAACTCTCAGCTCAGGGTCTTTCATCTTGAAAAGGATATTCCTTGTGTAGTTTTAAATGGCCATGTTTATGTCAGATAATATTGCACACACTGCTTTGGTGGGAACTGTCCCATAGAAGCCAAGAGAAGGCCCCTGATATGTGGCAGTGTCCAGGACTCCCAGGAAGATGGGCAGGGAATCCTCCAAGAAAACGAACAGGAGAAGGAAATGACATAGGAAACATAACCGATGGACACCTAAGTGCTCACATTGTACTTCATGTCCAGAGCAGAAAATATGATACAATTTCACCTGCAGTGGTTGGGGTGGTGTTTCCACCAGGAGAGCAGAGACGTTTACAGTCTGACCACAGCCTGGAATTCCATGTTTGATACTTTATTTTTATTTTTCAATATTTTTATTAGTACATGTTTGTACTACATAATGATTACAGTCTTCGTGGGGAGTGGGTTCATGTACATAATACATCTCAATCCTTTTATCCCCTTTCCCTCCCCACTCTCTCCATCTCTTGATCCCCTTCCCATTTCAACAAAATCTACCTCCATGTGTCCTATTATCTATCTTCTATTTGCTCTTTGTATTTTGGGTTTCTCACTTGGAAAGAAACCATGCGATAGTCACTCTTGTCTGATTTATTGTGGTGTCAAGGTGCATCCGTTTTCCCACGAATGACTCAACTTCATCCTTCTTTATGTCAGAGTAGGATGCTTTTTTGATGCAGGCTTTGTATTCTTATCAATTTTCACATATCTAGTCCCTGCTCTTTTTTGTCAAATAGGAAAAGATACAGAGAACTAACAAGGTTAATAAATAAACACCGATGGTTACAAAAGAAAAGTCCAACAGCTCTGTATTTGGCACTGCTCAGAGAGCTGCCCCCAGCTCTGTAGTGATGGAGTGAAAAGTGGACACAGGTTGGGCCTTCATCTTGCCCAGTTACATTATCTCTGTAAGTTTAGACTCTAAATTATGTTTAAAATAACTTTTGAAAACTTAAAAACAATCTCAGACTTATGGAAGAGATGCAAAACTGTACAAAAATAACGTTTTTCCCCTAAACCATTTGAGAGTAAGCTGCCAACACAATGGCTCAGTACGCTTAGAAAAGGTAATGTTTACTCCATTCAGACAAAGTCATTCCCTGATATAACCAAAATTTAGCCATCAAAACCAGAAAATTAATACTGACCTACATCATTAGTTAATTTTCAAGCCCCATTCAAGTTCTATCAGAAGGTCTAATTCATAATAACATTTTGTATGTCTCTATTACAACTTGCACTACTTGAAAATTTTGAAAGTAAGAGATACATTAGCAGGAAACCATACAGGCTAACATGGAGGGAGAAGTAGGCCTCCTCTCCTCTCTCCCCCTGGAAGAGATCCCTGGTACTAGTGTCTCACACGTGCTTCCGGACCACAACCAGTGCACAAGCATGCATGTGTATGTCGGTGAACAGGAATCTCTGTGCTCCTCTTTGCTCAGGGAAAAATCAGATCAGATATAAAGGTTATTCCTTGGAGAATGTTGACTTTCTTTGAAGAACTTGGTTGCCTGCCATTAGCACGAAGGTTAAAAAAAGTTGCCAAGCAAATACATCTTTCTAGATTTTTAACACAAATATCATTTTCACACAGAGGAGATAAACATGCTTCTATTGTCAAAGGATTTAACATTTTACTTCTCTCTTGAATGATATTTAATATCTTTTGTCACTTAGTTGTTTTAAATGCTTGGGACATCTCCCAGATTATTACTGAAGTATACAATAATAATGTGAAATTGTAAAAATTGTATTGGTTTTGGTACATAATAGCAGCAAGCAAATTATAAGCTGTTCTTGATGCTTTACTGTGTACAATATTATTTGCATATTAATTTTGCCTTAACTGCATCAAAGAGAAAGATTCAAAACCTATTCTTAAATTTTAAATGCAACACCAAGAGTTGCAGTAACATAAAGATGGACTGATAACTTAAAATGGAGAATCTCTGGTGTGGTCATCTTACTCGATTTATCCAGCAGACTATGGAGAGAGGCAAGATGGCAGTACGAGGAGTGCAAGATAAATAAAGGGAAAGAGACAAGCGAGGGGCATCCCTGGGGATGGGTATCTACCTTCTGCTTCCAACCCTCCCTGAGGACTGCCCGCTTCCTGAGAGGCTATGAGACTCTACAGGGTCTGCATATTACACCCACTTTCTCACAACTTTTTTGTTTAAGTTAGTTTGAGCTGGTACTGTGGCTTGGGTGCATACTCTAGAGGCTCATGCACTGGAACCTTTAGAAAGGAGAGTCCAGTAGGAGGTAATTAGGTCATGGGGGGGGTCATCCCCCCAGGGAGATGAATGCTGGTCTTCAATCAGAGTGATCAGCCCTCTTAAGAAGTTATAAAGGGAAGCCACTCCATATACTTGGCCTCTTTTGCGTGCAACTGTTTCCCCTTTTGCTCTTTTTCATCTTGTGACCCAAAAAAGAGGGTGAATGGATAAGAACGCTCAATCTTGAAGTTTCAGCCTTCAAATCTCTCTTCTCTATAAAATACCCAGCTTCAAGTATCCCATTATATCAACAGGAAATGGACTTACACGGTTGTTTTTGGTTATGTGCAATACTACTAAGGCAATGGATAGAGAAACTGAGGTTTACTCAAAAACAAAGAAGGAACATAGCAATTCCTAGGTAGTTTCTAATACTTCCTGGGTTCTCCAGAGGAACTCTAAAATTGTCCCAGGCCCACAAGACTAAACAATAGATCCAAATAGAGGAACATATGTAAATCAAAACATTGTTTTTTCTAAAAAACAATCAAGTTGTGCCATTAACAGGCACAAATTCCCTACGTGGAATGTGATCATTATGTATACCTGAAATGTACCCATAAACTTAATTAATTAAAAAAGCATTCTTTTTAGAATGCTAATTAGTGAGTTGCTGTCAGAATAAACCTGCTGCAAGCCAAGTTTGGTGATCTGCACCTGTGCACACATAGGCTCAGGAGGCCAAGATAAAAGGATCATTTCAATCTGTGGGTTCAAGACCAGCCTGGGCAATGGAATGAAATTCCACCTCAAAAATTAAAAGAAAAAGAAAAAGAAACCTACCTCATATTTGAAGGTAATTCTGTTTTTCACTAAAGTGTTTTACCTCAGTAATTCTTAGTTTGATAATTTTTCCAAAAAAATTTTTTTAACTTTAATGCACTCGGTGAGCACAAGATTGGCCTGAGCTACATAGTGCGACCCTGCCTCAAAAAAAACTAGGGCTGGGAGTTTGGCTCAGTGGTTTAAGCACCTGTCTGTCGGGTGCGAGGTTGTGAGTTCAATCCTGGGTGCTGCAAAAAACAAACAAACAGAAAAAAAAAACTTTTTTTTTTTATTGTTTAAGAGAAAATAGATACAGAAGCTAGAAACAAAAATCAAAAAAGACAAACAAACAACAACAACAGATCTGATACGATAACATTGTAGGTTTACACACTGAGGTGGTTGAAGTTTGACAGTAGTTACAATATTGCATATCGTTACCTTCCTAGGGGTTGGGGATATTGACAGATATAGACATGTAAGATTCATCAATTCAGGTATATTAACTTTCCTTTTTCAATAGCTATTGTATTTAGCAATACGTTTTTTTAACTGTCTTATTTATGCATATTTATAAATTTATGACTTTTTCCTTTTCTCTTCCTTCCTTCTTTTCCCCTTAGAATACCTCTTGTTATCATTGAAATAACTACCCATAACATCAGATCTAATATAACCAAGTGAAATAGTTCAAAGCGAAACCAATAAAGCATAAAAGTATGGTCATACATAGGAGAAACAAAAAACTAAAGAGATCAGCAAACAACAACCACATATCTGATACTGTAAAATTGTAGGTTTAGTACTGTAGATGGTTGGAATTTTACAGTGGTTGCAACATTGTATATTGTTGCCATTAAGGGGGCTGTTCGAATTGACAGGTAAAGACATGTAGGATTGATCTGGTCTTATGAATATCAACTGTTCTCTCTCACCAGTTAATGCATTTAGTAGTATAGACTTTTAAACTACCTTATGAATACCCTTATATAAAACTACGTCTTTTTTTTTCCATACCTTCCTTCCTCGGTTCCCCTTGTAGTACCTCTTACTGTCTTCTAACTAAATGTCCTTACCAATTGGCCAAATATAGTCAAATGAGATAGTACTGAATAAAACCAATAACAGATAAGATAATGGGGGCAATACATAGTAATGTAGCATTGATTTCTATGATGCCTCATGTTAGTCTCAAGGCAGTTGCCTATATCATCTGTTGTAACACAATCATACTAAAATAGGTTAAAATCCCTCTGAACAGAGCAGTGAAAGTAGTACCTGGTTTTGAAGCAGGGTGATCATATATCACTGAAGGCTACCCTTATAAATTTTGTTATCTTTACAATAGCTGTCTTTGTCATCATTTATGATGAAGATAGGCCGGTCGAGG